>CBVK0100485454.1:0-18530 GCA_900067695.1 Picea abies
CTAATGGCCTAAATCCGACATAAATAAAATAACATTACTAATATAATATGACCTAATTAAGGGGTAATGATCCAATATTAGGGCTTAACACAGACATATGAGAACCTCATCGAAAACCCAGAGTTATATAAACTGGAGTCACAACTACAGGAGGCAAAGTATGAAGCTGAAAATCTACAGACACAGCTGAAGGCCCTGTCACCCGTAGAAAGAATGAAGATATCTCATGAACAATGCATGACCCAGTAGTAGATCCATACGATCTAGGGAAAAGTGATGGAAGTGACTCAACGACTTCAACCGGTGCAAGATAAGGCATGTAAGCTGTTCACAGAGGTTGAAGGCCGAGGAGTAGAGCTAGAACAGGTTGTGAGTGCAGCAAAACAACACCTAGAGGGACCCATCAATGACACACTCATCCAGGAGTTTGCTGAGCAAGAGGTTGTAGCACAACAATAGGTCGAAGTAGCTCGAGCCAAGCTCGAGGCATTTGAGGTAGAATTGATCAAACCAGAGTGACTTGGGACGAGTCACATGTGAGTGTTGGGGGCCTGTTGGCCCTAGACCAAGTTTTGGTAGATACTTGGTCATGTTTGATCACTTTTGGGACTTCGACAACCTATCGAAGATGGAGCGCCAAACGAAGCAGAGATTGAAGAATCTTGACCCACTTTTGGTTTTTTGGGAATATTTAATGGGAAAGGGATGTCGGCCCGTGGGTTTACCCACGCTTAGGCCCACTTTTGTAATGTATAGATAGATATGTAGGCATCTATCAGAAGATATAGAGATGTATGTAATGTAAGCTAAGTGCTAATAGATTTTGTAAGTGCTCTATGCATGATTGTAAGAGGCTTGCAGAGCTAAGTTCAAGTCGTTGTAAGGAGTTGTGGAAGGCTTTGTGCTGTAGCGCAAGGAAGAAGGATCTAGCGAGCTGCACAGATCTTCTGTCCTATGTGAAGAAGGTTTTTGGTGGCTCTGTGTTGTAACTGATTGAAGACGCTAATAAAGAAGAAGAGCTGGTGGACATAGCCCCAGGGTGGGGGTGAACCACGTAAATCTGTGTGTTATGATTTGTGTTTGACTTGATGTGTTTATCCTTTCTTTTGCTAAGTGCTTTGATATATTTAGATAGATCTACTTATGCTTTGTGATTATAGAGGTGTGTGAATGTTAGATCTGACATGTATGAATATGCTTAGTGTTGATCTACCGGATTTGATCTGTTTTACTATTGCTAAGTGCTGAAATACCTTAGATCTAAGTGAATGTTGCGATGCTTTGTGCTATCTGCAAAGTATAATAAGGGTTGAATATTGACAAATGATCTATGCTGAGTACTTTGTAAGCGAGATAATCACAGATCTATGTCCCAGCTAAGGTTGCAGACACTTGAGTCTTGCAACCACCCCTGCCTCTACCTTGGGTGAGACTTCATCTACTTTGCAGGTGTTGTCGAAAGGGCCGGTAGTTAGGGCTTTGTTGGTGTGCTCTTGAGCGTTTAAACCTGGGTATGCCCCTGTGCCAACAATGCTGAACTGAACTGAAAAAAAATTAAGGTGCCCTTCATCATATTGTATTAGTCAGAGCAATCACATCATCGAGAGCAACTTTGATGATTTCAGTTTTAGGTGTCTCAGTAGTTGCAGTGCGTAGGCATTGAGCCTTATATTTACAATTTATTGTCGGCACTAATTTCAAATGGTTGTTGGTCAAATCTCGATTGCCACATTTTCATCAAGGTCGCCACCAGTTTGAACGATAGGGATAACAATATGGTCTACGTTCATGGAACTCCCAACTGGCTATTGTGGAGGAGGCGTGCAGATAATCACTGTATGCATAAGAGCTTTAGCTGTAAGAGGTCTATTTTCTTATACCAATAATAAAAACGAATAATTCATAACCATTGTAGATAGAATTATAGTGATAGTTGTATGCTGTTATAATATGTGAACAAGTCATAGTTTGGGTTTGGTATGCTGTAAGAGATATCAACGTTTAAATATATAATTTATTTTAATGGCATTCCAGAGTGATATATATTAATATCATGTTTATTACTCCAAATAAATTGCATTGAATATAATCTGTGAATTGTTTAAACATTTACTTATTCAACATATTGAAAATTGTTTGGAATGCAACACTGATTACCTTAGGATAGTGTTGCAGAAGGGTGAGGCTAAGCTCCCTTGTTTAGATTTACCAATTCACGACTTTTGTTTTAATCGTGCACCTGAATACATACATATTGATTTGTTTTTGGATCAACTAGATCAAATGCTACCAGTGCATCTAGATCAACAAAATAAAGGAATGGCTACCTACGCGCGAGGTGAACATGGGTTCCTTGGGGGTAACTTCTCTTATGCAGATATTTGTTGCATATGTGTTGTGTGAGTTATGATCATGCTCTTAGCTAGTCCCAAGTTAGCACCTGCCACCCTGCTTACCCTCCAGCCGCCACCTCCAAGCCCCACCTAACTCAGGCTAGGCCCAAGAATATATATTTCATGGATCTAGAGCTTAGATGCTTGCAACAGTGGGAAGGAATATTTCTTTGGAGAGATTGAAGAGACTGGGAGATTATCTCTTGCAGGAGGTTAAGATTAACTTGTATATTCTCAACCAGAGCGTATATGTAAGATGAATTGAATTATTTTTAATTGCATACCTGTTGACATAAGATGAAATTGGCTGGATACATGACAACCCACCTGCAATCTTCTAGGAGACCAGTATGTTTAGGAATGGCAGCGAGGCAAGTATGTACAATGATGGTAGAGACAAATGTAAGCACGAATGCATGGCTTCATAATCCACAACCAACCGTCACAATACTTCAATGCTATCGGCAAGTGTCACCGCTATGTCCAAGTGTGAACACTCCGAACACTTGGCATGCCTTGAATTCTTCGATGATTGTATTGTTTTTTCAAGCTAATTTAAGGAATAACACTTTCTAAGATTTATTTAAATTTTTTAATTACTATAATGCTCACTTTCAAACTAATTTAGAAATTCTTGCTTTCATGAAATTTATTTAAATTTATTTGTCATTGCCTTAGGGTGGTTTCTCCAATTGTTCTTGGTGTCTGAGAGAGGATCTTTTTTTCCTAAAGCTTCTTGGTGGTGGAAGTAGGAGATCAAACCAAAATGATACCTAATACAATTCGACTCTCTTGTATGATCTTTACACAGACTTGCATATCCCCTAAATTCCGTTGTAGAAATGCCTTGACTTGGTTAATGATCTCCCAAGCTGCTTCGTCATTATACCTCCACTCTCTGTCATGAAGTACTTCTTTCCTCGGCCTAATGACTCTTGGGTCTAAAAATAGGAGTGGTTTGGCCCGGGTAAGAAGTTGAGTTGGAACATAATTTACAAAGCCTTCTCATTCGTTATTTTATCATTTAGCAGCACTTAATTTATTGAGTAGTCTGTCGCATAAACATCGTGAATACTCAAAACAATATTTTATTCATGCCCTTTTTAGTGCG
This sequence comes from Picea abies, assembly GCA_900067695.1. Lineage (NCBI taxonomy): Eukaryota > Viridiplantae > Streptophyta > Pinopsida > Pinales > Pinaceae > Picea > Picea abies. Next base: position 3,505 of record CBVK0100485454.1, read on the forward strand.
CTCCCTAGGATAGCCAAACACATAGAGCATAGCATGGGCTGAAGCTAGTGCAAGTAGACCTTACTCCATAGAACTTACTCCACTAGCTTAGTCTGCAGGTAGAGATCTCACGACATGCTTGTTTATACGAATAGATTAGATCCATAGCTTCGTACTATTTTTTTAATTGGCGCTACACTAAAAATGTGTTATTTTTATATGCATCGGTCTTCATTTACTGGAGAAACTGCAAAGCTAATGGACATTGTCGCATTTTTAGCCCATAAATAAATTCTTGCAATTTCAAAACACTTAAATATTATCTATATTTGCCCCCTGTTTGGTGGGAAAACACACACGGGAGCCAAAAATATCCCTATTTGGACCTTATTCCAGTGTCGGTTTAAATGTAAAGCACTTTGTTGGCTAAAAAAACTCAGTGGAATGGCATTTATTGGTCTTAGTTGATGCAACTTAGCAGAAAAGTCCCTCGCAATAAGATTTTTCTCAATGCAAAACCATTCCTCTGTGTAAACAAATTTTGTATTTGACATTTTTGCTGATAAATACTTGTCTAGGGTTTCCGTCTGCAGTAAATTTTATTTTTATTTGAACTGCATAGAATGTCAAAGTTCAACATAGATAAAGGAACTAGTGACACAAAAGGCTAAAAGAAATGTAGTCCACTAGAATTGTTTATTTTCCTCAAAATCTTTAAACACTATACACGATCTTTTAAACTTTGGTGAAATCTAAACTACAGTTGTTGTAATGTACTAGGATACAAGTTGCTCCACACATGGGCCATAAAAATGTGCTCTGTTTATGTTTTCTCTTCTAACTTGTACAACTGATTTACTTTTGTTACGATTATGGCAAGGTAAAGCTGATCTTTTCATGCATTTTTAGAGGTACAGGTTATATTCGAGCCTTTGACATCCCTATACGGTCATTGCAGTTCTCTGACGCAGCTTATCACTCCTTTGTGGTAGTGTAGGCTGTCAAAGCATTGAATTTGATAAAAAAATATTCGTTCTAACTACTACTTTCCCGGCCTTGCAACTCTAGCTGTAGATATATGCATATCTGGTTGAAAGTAAAAGAATTTGTTCTCTTTATTCGGATTTCCCAACACATGTCATTCTGTTAGCAAAAGAGTGTGTGGAAGAAATGCATCAATGTCGAAATATCCTTGGGCAGGAAGAAATGTGGTTCTCTTTCATGACGCGTCATCAACATTCAACCCAACAGACCCCCTCAAGGTTCGTATGGTAGACCTTGTCTTTGGGTTTTTTTTGACCCGATCTCTTTGAATGGCATAGATAGTGCCTAAGGTCAGTGGTGCGCTTCCATTAGAAATCAGTGTGGGTTTTGCCAGAAACAATGCAAGTAGGCAAGTAGGGCTTGATGGCATAGGCCTATGTTTGTTTTATTGTTATGAGCAAGATCCCTTCCACGCCAATTGACCTTCTTTTCGTAGATGAAACAACCATTATGTTGGTGCAAGAATGTTTTCTTAGTGCTAGAATGTTCAGAACCACTTTCTATGAAGATCGTCGTTTCTACAGTTTTTTCAAATAAGTTTAGGTTTTGTCTTAGTTTTGGAGCAACTCTTGTTCATCATTTCTGCATCTTTATACATGATCATGGGTTTAGCTTTCTTTTGGGGCAAATTAGACCCATTATTTTTGCTCTGGGTTTTGGCCGATTTCTTTGGGACAAATCATTTTATTTTTATGCATCTTTCACAAGTGACCTTCTGCACCATTCATCTTAGATTTGGGACATATTATGTTCCTCGTTTTTGCAAATTTTGCACTTTATTTCCTACAGTTTGTTTTAGATTTCTATAGGTTTTGTATTTAATTTACCGCAGTTCTGGAATCCATGTCAAAATACTGAATGAAATACTTGGTTTCACGAGTAGTACTCACGTCTTAACTGGACAATGATGGTGGTGGCAACGTTTGAAACATAAACTCCAGTCTCTTTGCATGCAAACGACTTGTGTCACGAGACACGTCTCACCAAGAAGGATTTGGTCCATTGGGTTGTGCTTAGGAATGAGAGGCAATCAACATGTACAAGTCACTTCTTATCACCTCCAAGGTTGGGAGTTTTTCATGGCATTCAAATTCCAGAGATCAATATTGAGAAGTATTTGGAGAGGATTTTCAAGTATGTGCATTGTAGTCCCTTTGTTTTTGTAGTTGCATATGCATATAGTATGTGCATTGTAGTCCCTATGTTTTTGTAGTTGCATATGCATATATCAACAAATTGATTCAACTCAATTCAGGGTTTCAGATTACTTCTTAGAATGTACACAGACTTTTGATCACTAGTGTGATGGTTGCTTATGATGTTATCACAATGTTGATAATATAAGAATCTTTTTTTAATAATTAACATGCATCACATAATTAACTTTCTGATGGACACCTATGGCACTGTGATCCTTCCTTCACATGCTGAGATTAATTCATTTTTTCTTATGATTATTCATCCTCTTGCTTGCTAATTTCAACATGGAGCAAACCGCCCTTCCAAAAGTCGTCCCTCTCTACCCTAGGGTTGCATAATGGGAAAAAAAATAGATAAAGACAACTAAATCTGGCACACATATGTTTATTAACAACCCATTTCATAGGACAACCGACAATAATAGCAAAACGAATGCCTCTGCGATACCTGCCTGATGCCTTCCAAATATAGCAGATTTCAATTTCGTTTGAATTCCAAACAAGAATATGTTTAGCATGATCGAGATGGAATCCTAAAAAACCATGGATCGAGAAGATTTCAACAATATTTGTGAATGTAACCTTGTGTTGGAAAACTTCAAGTAAGTGATCAAGCACAATGATGCTCTTGGTTTTGTCTTCTATTCACGATCTTAGTCTCGATTCAATTTGTTGCATCAAGGTACTGCTATAATTTGACTCTTTCTCAATGAACTGATGTTTTCTGCCAATTTTACTGCCTCACTACTTCACTTGCAACACCAACTTTTGGGAACATAGAAAAGTGTTGCAACACCAAATTTCGGGAACATAGAAAAGCGTTGGAATACACATCAAAGCTGTTTTTATATTATGATGCATATCTATAGGCAAAAACTAACTTTTCGGCAGGGACATTGCCACTGCAGTGGCACTTGTTATAAATGAAATGATTTTGTGAAACATCTGGTACTTTTACATTAAACGTTCTATCTTTTGGTTATATTAATATGACAAAGACTTTATTTCAATGATATTATTTTGAATTGAAAAATAAAATATATCGGGAAAAATCATATGTTATAAATGAAATAATTTTACTAAGCATCTTGCAATTTTTAGACTAAACTTTTGAAGAAAAGTTATCCATTTAAAAGGTTTGGATAGTTATAAATAAATACTATGTTTTATAAGATGAAGTTAAATTAAGAAAAGAAGTTCAAAAAGTCAAAGATGTTAGGAAAGCAAGAAGAAGGACAATAGTGAAGAATAGAAGACCAATAATAAAGGGTCACTTGCAAAGTAACAAATAAGGATTAAGAAAGCTTATGATGAGGAAGGGTCTCAAGTGATTTTTTTGTTAGACTTTGAGGGTTAGGGTTTAAGCATTAAGGTGGAAGATGGAATTGGAAAAGGTAGATTTCTCACCAGATTCACTCAAGGGCATCGATATTTAGACTTCTAAACCGATCAAAGGTGATCAAATGGCCACATTACATGGGAATAGTTTCAACAATACTTTGGGCACCATGTCACAGGCCCCTCTGACTTTGGGCCTCTCCACATACATGGATAGGGACTAATGGTAGGAGGTGGTACATATATGCATGTGTTAGGCCTTATAAGGAGGTGGCATTTCTAACAAGTAATATTTTGATGGAACTAGTGGGGTAGGTGGGCTATCAATAGATCTTAAAGGCTCCTTTAAATGGGTCAATCGGTTCATTTGTGCCACCAGCGTCAGATCGAGTAAGTAATATCTATTGTTCATATCCTTGCATTTCATCTTTTGGGGGGTTATTTTATCTGGTTGGAGTGAATTATGCGAGTGGATGGGGGCTTCATGATGGTGGTCTAGTGATCCAATCACACGAGACTACATTATCAAGTCTATATAATCCCTGAGGGGGGGTGAATATTCCTTTAGTTGGTGCTACGTGCTTGCAAAACCAATCTCAATTTACGTCATTGGTGGTAGCGACCCCTAGGTATTATGGTCAACAAGAGGTTGTTATTGGTGATCTTGTTTCGGTGAGAGAAGGGGGGGACTTCTCCTTTTTTCCAAGTGGTATTCTGGTGACCATAGCTATGAGAGTTACCCCATGCATTAGCAACCCCAAAGGTATCAAAGGTAGGGTTGGTGGGGATTTTGTTGCAGGGACAAGAGATAGGAAGTCCATAAAATGAAAAAAGTGCATTAAACTTGTAGGGGCTCTAGTCAAACTAGTTTTAGTCAATGATATAGGGATGAATAAAGATGTAGGGACAACGTCCAGGGTGGCGGTGGGAAATTTTTGGGGTGAGTGAATGGGGTAAGGGGATCTTGGGGAGTGTGTGAAGGCATCATGGGAGAATGTGGTTGGATATGTGCCCAAATTCTTCATTCTAACTCACAATGGATGGGATTTATTTTGTAGTCTAAGGAAGATGCATTGAAGATCCTAGACTTAATCTAGAAGTGGGGGACAACTATGTTGTTTTTGAAGTGATGGAATCTATTCTTCAATGCAAGGACAAAAAAGCTGAACATTATGCCCATCTAGGTGAAGTTACTTGGCCTTCCTACTGAGTTTTATTCCATCGATGCATCTAAAGCCAATGGGAATAAATTAGGAGTTTTCTATGTAGCTGATATGGGATTTGTTGACTCGGGTGTGATGACAATGGAAAAAATTATGGCCGACATTGAAATTCAAGAAGGATTGGCATTGAATATGATTCTACATAAGGATTCTAAACTCTTCACACCAAGTTTGGATTATAGTGGAGTTCTGTTCAAATGTGTTAGATGTCACATTTATGGGCATGTGGTAAAGGATTGTACTTTTTATTTTCATCCCTGCTCTTGGTTCAAGAAAGGTGACATTGGGGATAAGGGGGAAGTTCAAAAGTCTTCTATGGAGGCTATGTAAAATATTGTGAAGAATCATGTTCCAATGATTGACTTACCATCTGGTGAAATGAAGAAAAATCTGAAAGAGTCGAATGAGTTATCTTATAATGGTGTGGAAGAAGTGTTGAAGGTTTGCACCTAGTGAATTCATGAAAATGTAATTAAGATGGTAGCTCGAGAGGAAGGCTCCAAGTCATCCATGGATCTAGATCCATCATTAAAAGGTATGTCTATCAATTATCTCATTTCATTTAGCAAATTTGCACATGTAATGAATGGGATAGGAGAGAAAATTGTATCAATATTAATGAGTATTAATGGTTCCTTGGGTTGTGGAGGGGTATGTAGGGTTTTTGGGGAAGGGGGAGTATCTTGTATTCTTTTGCTAATCTTGAAAGCTTAAGTTCCATGTTAAGGAATGGGGATTACAAGGGTTTGTCTCGCAAGTCAAAAAATCGTTTGGAGGATTCAACATCAGTGTCTTTGAGAGAGGTGGAAATTGGCTCTAAAGGAGCCAAGAAATATATTCTTAAACCTAGAAAAGGATTTTGTATAGATAGGGAAGGGGGGATTGCAAGGGGTTTGGCCTTGAATGATACAAAAGGTAAAAATATTGGTACCAAAGGTAGAAGGTCCAATCAATCACTAGCCTAAGAGAAGGAAAACTTGGAAATGCAAGCTGGAAAGCAACTATCTATTGAGGGGGTTCTCAAAGAAAACTAGCCCTTAGGTTTTGGTTCCTAATGATTGTATTGTCCTTAAAATATAGGGGTTGGGTCACCCCACTAAAAAATAAGTACTCAAAAGTCTTGTGGAGACCCAAAAACCAAACATAATTTTAATTGAGGAGACTATGAGGGAGGGTGATAGGATTTGTTCAAATTTAAAAAAGATCCTCTCTAGTTGGGATTTTATTTTTTCTTATTTGAGGAGTAGATCTAGTGGATTATTGTCATTATGGAGTACTAGAGCTCTTATATGCATCTAACACTTGGGATTTTGACTCAATATTGGGCATGTCATTATTCTCTAAGGAGTTGGGGCAGGTATTTTCAATACTTAATTTATACAGACCTTATGTTAAAAAATCTCCTTATGGGAGAAGACCCTTAGATCAAATCAGTTGGACAATGACCATATCATTTTAGAAGGTGATATTAATTTCTCTATAGGAAATGTTGAGATTTGGAGTTTGTAACACACCCATGGTGGGGTGTCGAAATTTCGTTCTTCTTAAGAAATCAAGACCTCCATTCGGGGTCTCTATCCCAGTCTACTCGTTCAGAGCTTTCCAACCATGGTCTCCATGCTCAGAACCAAGCTCAGTGCTGGTAGATATACCTCTCCCAAGTTTCTCGGGTGTGCATAGGTCAAGGCCACGGGGCTTCCATGTGGGTCCATCTCAATATGCTTCACCTTGAGTTCTTCGATATCCCAAAACTTCCAGTGTTCTTAATTCTATGGCAGAAATCCATCCACAAACAAATCCATTGACTAGACTTGGTCCTCGACTAAGTCACAAGTTAACGGGGAATTCAGCGTTCGGCCTTCGGATTTGAATTCCAGGCCTATCCCCTTCCCTCCATCTACACTAGCATGTGACTGCGGGCTATGACTAGATGCCAAGAGAACATGTGCTAAGACAAGCCTCGCATGAATCCTCTGGAGTAGCAAATCTCTGAAGTTCACAATCCGATGCCACGTGTCCTCAGAGAATTTGACGACCCTGATTCACATCGGGACTTTAGGCTTTGGCAGTTCTCGAGTCTTTAGACACGCAAACCACCGGAGTGAAATCCTTTTGGAGTGTCAGATTTTCTGATATGCGTCCTTCTCTATTCAATGGTCACGATGAACTTCGGCTCTTTGGCCTTCGGGAGTTTTCGACCCTCCACTCTTCCACTCTTCTGGAGTACTTTTGCTCCAGAGTGCGGGAACTGGAAACACCTGTCCTTACCAACAAACGACTTAGATCTACTCCACTACCTTGGGCTTCGGGAATTTTTTGAAGCACCACACTTCATTCCCTCTGGAGTGGCTCTGCTTCGGAGTTAACAATCTACTGCCACATGCCTCCTTGTGCCAACGGATAGGATCTACTTTGAGACTTTGACACTTTGGGTCCTTTCACCAACCACGTTGGCTAGGTGGGCACGTACTAGGGGTTGACATGTAGATGACTCAGGGGCAACACGTTCCCTCACCTGGGATGACACGTGTCACATTCAAGGGCTCTAGGGTATGTGATGCGCATGAATCCAGGTGGAATGTGGCTCATCAATCTTAAATCCACGTCACCATGGATGGCGTCACTGTCCCTTGTTGCTCCAGTATGATTGTCTTTCAACATCCCTAAGATCTCATGGTCGGGATCCAACCAATACCAATTTGTTCATAGATCAAATTTTCATAGTGATTGCGGGACCCCAACGTGCTCGCTCTTTATCAGAGAGTTCAATCTCCGCAATCTGAAAAGTGATCGCCCGACTCTGTTTAATCATGGTCGTTGATCCTCCACCCTGACGAGATCAATAAAGTTGGTTGATTGTGGGCCGTGAACTAGCACGTCTGTTAATTAAACCTTCGCACTCCGCAATGATTCCCAACCATCGATTTAATCAAATGGATGGTGTTTGATCTGTTAACTCTAGTGGATATTTAAGTGGATCCGACGACTGAGATCAATTTTCCTTCTGATGAACCACTCACATTCATCTCCTCTATCATGTTCTTGATTTATCTACGACTCTTGTTACTATGGGAGTTCGGGTAATTTTAACTATCGTGAAGTTTGACATCCCAGGGCTTCGAGCTCCCGAAACTCCGAAATCATCATGAGCTAGCTCCTTTCAGGCTTAGCACAGGGTTCCTAGACCCAGGTCACATGGACCTTCTGATGATTCTCGGGCTATGAGATCTACTCTTAGCTGGGTTTTGGTTAAGGTTGTGGGCGCGAGTTTAAGGTCTCTCAGGCTACTAGTTTGAAGGAAACTCCTTCCCATCTTGTAGACTTTAAGTTTTGAAACAGGGTGAGGTAAACTAATGGGATTATCGAGACGGTAGCAGTGCCAAGAGGCTTGCTCTGAATTCGGAATTGTGAGGTAGCTCCTTGGGAAAACTCCTTTGAGGGTTAAGATGGAGGATACGAGAAAAGAAGAAGCATAAGTTCTCAATGAAGCCAATGTATACACATAACTTAACCATTACAATACAAAATCATTTATAGATATGTAAATACATGCATACAATCATTAATTCCCCATTTCAATACATAGACTATGAAAGCACTTATCAGAACTAGATAACGTGAAGCGATTGCTGGAAGGGGTGCCTGTTTCCACCCAACCATAAGCTCAGTCAGTCCTAATGGATTTACCACTAGCCACCCCCGAGCTAGACAATGATGCTTTTGATTAAATCTCTTCTTCTAGCACAAAAATAGATAGGGACAAAGGTTACTCTCCTTCTCTCGCAAGATCTTGGTAATGGTTTACACGATACCAAGCAAGGAGGACTGGCCTCGTTTATCAACTTGTATCATAACCTTCTCAGGCATTTCCTATGACCAAAATGCTTATCTCCTCGTTCTTCCTTGAACCCGAGAGCTTAGCTTCCCGTCTTTGCACTCTTCGCGCATCCTCTTCTTCCCACCACACCTTCCTTTCTTGCTTGTCTCAGCAAGGTTGTGTGTGGCTCGAATTACCAGTCCATGGTCAGGTCTGGAAGCCTTACAGATGGGTGCTCTACCCCATCCCCTCATTAAGTCTTGAGGAGGTCTTCCCACCTACCAACCTGACTGTAATTCATTTCTGGGTTAGAGGACTATTCTGGCCTTGAGCAATTTAAATCCAGTAAGGTATTTGTTTGGTGAAGGTTAACACAACCATTCTTCGTCCCCTTCACCATCTCTTTTCATAGCATTCATGGTATTTCTTAGTACACCCCCCCTTCCAACAATCATGTAACACTTATCCATTTTCTATTAGATAACATAATTTACATTCATCGACCTTTTATACAAAGGTCCATCAAATCAAACATTCACACGTATTGAGTTTGCCATAGTCTCTTGGCCAATAGAGTTATATTTACAAACTGGGGGAAATAGGGTGTTACAATTCCCTGCCCCTTAAAGGAACATCGTCCTTGATGTTCTATCTGTCAACATGCTCTGTATATATAGAAGTGAACAAAAATGGATATGCATGTCTCATGGCATCCTCCATTTCCCACGTAGCCTCATATGGGCCAAAGTGTTTCCAATGCACCTTGACCTGTGCAATGGTTCGATTCCTGAGTGGGGGTTCCTTCTTGTCTAGTATGCATTGAGGTTCTGGCAGGAATTCTCCCTCCGGATCCACCTGGATCACATACTAGTCAATTATGTGATTTGAATCATGTACATATTTCTTCAATAATGAAACATGGAAAACATTATGTGCCTTTATTGTGGGAGGGAGTGCTAGCCTATAGGCTATAGGTCCCATTCTATCTAAGACTTCAAAGAGTCCACAATACCATGGTTCCATCTTGGCACAAGCTCTCATTCTCAAGGAACTCTTACTGAGCCTAACTCTAATATAGACATGGTCTCTTGTCTTGAAATCTCTGGGAGTTCTCTTTCTGTCGGCGTAGCTATTTTGTCTATCTTGAGCAATTTAAAGATTTTTTTTTATCTGAATCACTTGTTTTTCCATTTCTTTCAGCATGTCCAGTCCGATTGTAATTCTATCCACTAGATTACTCTAGCTGATTGGAATCTTGCACTGTCTACCATAGAGGGCTTCAATAGGGCTCATATTTAGTGACTCTTGATAACCGTTGTTGTAGGAAAATTCTACCAATTGAAGGTAGTCTTCCCACCTCTTAGGATGATGCATTATATGCATGCTTAACCTGTCTTCGAAGATTTGGTTTACTCTTTCTGTTTGTCCATCAGTTTGGGGGTGATGGGTTGTGCTAAAATCTCAAGACCAACCATCAAGGATTTCCAAAAGCTTGAAGTGAATTTTGTGTCTCTGTCGGATACATTCTCTCTATGCATGCCATGCAGTCTGAATATCTCTGCCATGAAGATGTTGGCAATATCTATTGCCTTGCAAGTCGACTTGATAGGAACAAAGTGATTAGACTTGCTCAATTTGTCCACCATTACCATGATGGCATCATTCTGCTTAGCCTATTTTGGTAATCCGGTGATGAAATCCATGGAAGAAACCATTTCCATTTTGGAATTGGTAGAGGCTGTAACAACCCTATTGGGTGTCAGTGTTCTGACTTAACTTGCTGGCATTCTAGGCACTTAGCTATATAGTCAACTATATCCTTTTTTGGTCTGGGCCAATATAATTGTTTCCTAGTGGTCGTAATCATTTTCTGATATCCTATGTTACCAGTGTATGGTCTCTTGTGTAGGTCACCCATTATGAACCTCTTCAAGATGTCACAACTTGGGATATACAATCTGTTTTTGTAGGTTAGCAGGTCGTCATCAAGCATCTGATAGCCTTAATACTTTATCCCTGTGGGATCTTGCTTTAGGTATGATGCCATGGTCTTGAAAAATGCATATGTCTCTTGCACATTTCTGACCCTTTCCCTGATATCAATTTCACAGGTGCTTACCGCTGCTAGGTGAATCGTTTTCACACTTCTTCTAAGGGCATTAGCGACCCTATTTTCCTTTCCTTTGATGTGATTGATTTCAAAATCAAACTTACTAAGGAGAGCCATCCACCTAGCTTTCCTGGCATTGAGTTTTGGTTGATCAAACAGGTTCCTCAACCCACAATGGTCTGTCATAAGTACAAATCTCGTACCCAATAGGTAATGTCTCCACATTTTTAAAGCATGCACTATGGCAATCAACTCTAGATCATGGGTCACATAATTGATTTCATGCTCATTCAATTTTTTTGATTCGTAGCAAATTACACGTCCTTCCTGCATAAGGACTCCTCCAAGTCCTTCCTTGCAGGCATATGTACACACAAGGAAATCATTATCAGGGTTTGCAATCTTTAGCATGGGTGCATGGGTCAGAAGGTATTTCATTTCCTAAAATCTTTCTTCACATTCTGATGTCCAAGTGAATTTAACCCCCTTTTTCCGGAGGACAGTGATTGGACAACCAATCTTGGAAAATCCTTTTATGAACCTTCTATAATACCTCGCTAAGCCCGTAAAGGATATGATATCAGATACATCCTTTGGGGTAGGCCATTCCATAATAGATCTGATCTTGTCAGGGTCTACTGCCATCCCTTCTTCAGAAATAACATGGCCCAAGTAATGTACTTGCTTCTGGAAAAAGTCACATTTGCTAAACTTAGAGTAGAGCTGGTGCTCTCTTAGTACTTGAAGTACAAGTCTAAGATGTTCTTCATGCTCCTCTCTGTTCTTGGAGTAGATTAAGATATCATCAATGAAAACCAATACAAATATTTCTAGGAATTTGTTGAGTACATTGTTCATCAAGCACATAAAAGTGGCGGGGGCATTGGTTAATCCAAATGGCACCACCACAAATTCATAGTGACCATATCTGGTCTTGAAGGTTGTTTTGTGGATGTCTTCATCCTTGATTCAAACTTGATGGTATCCAGACCTTAAATCAATCTTTGAGAAAATGGAAGCATCCCCTAATTGGTCGAACAAGTCATCGATTCTTGGTAAAGGGTACTTGTTCTTTATGGTTGTCTTATTGAGTTGTCTATAATCTATGCACAGTCAGAGTGTGCCATCTTTCTTCTTCACAAAAAAGACTGGTGCTTCCCATGGAGACACACTGGGTTGGATGTAGCCTTTTTCCATCATTTCCTTTAGCTGTAGCTTGAGCTCAACTAGCTTGGGTGTACTCATCCTATAGGGTGTCCTAAAAACTGGCACTACTCCTGGTGCAAGTTCTATCGAGAAGTCAATGTCTCTTCTCGGAGGTAGACCCGATACCTCTTCTGGAAACATGTCTCTATACTCTCTTAATATGGGGTGGTCCTCTAGGTTCTGTTTTTCATCCTCAACAAATTCCAACATCTGTATTGCATATAGAGGACATCCCTTTTTGCAGTACTTTTTCATTTGAAGGGCTGATATTCGTCTCATTGAGAAATGCTTCTAAATCCCTTGGAGAGTTATCTTTCTCCCTTCTTCATTTACACATTCTAAATTTTTATGGTAATAGTCCAATTTAGTTTTATAAGTAGCCAACTAGTCCATACCAATCAACAAGTCATAAGATCCTAGGGGAAGTATGTTAAGGGTCACTTGGGTGGGAAATCCATCCATGATGAATTGGCAAGCTGGTATGACCTCTGCTACTTTCCTTTTGGTTCTAGGGGCTAGTTGTACCAACCATGGCTTAACATGTCTCACTGGTTGCAACTTACACTTATTAATAGTCTAAGGTGCCACATAACTCAAATTGGAACCAGGGTCAATCAAAATAGAAACTAGATGGTTGGCGATCATACCTTCCATCTCCACCACTGAAGCCTAGTGGTTAGCTTGTTTATTATCCAAAGCTGCATAAATCCGTGGCATGCTCTTAGCCACATCATTGACTTTGGTAGCTTCTTGGATGTTGTAGAATTTCCTAATGTTCTTCTGTCTGTGTGGGAAATCCCACAGTAGATGTTCCTCTCCGCAACCCCAACATTTCAAGGGTTCTCTCTTTGGGTTATTAGTCTTTCCCGAGGTTGATCCAAATGGTTTATTTCCACTCTAGAAGGGGAAATTCTGCTGATACACACTTTGGGTAGGAAGGCTCATCCTATAATCCTTCCTATAGTTCTTAAATTTTGAGGATTTAATCTCCTTCTTCTTGAGTCCCGAACTATTCTTCTTCTTCTAGTCCTCTTGAGGTTCTGTCTAGCTCCCGAACTGTTCATAACAATACCTTGCCTTTCAGATAATGTCTTCTAAGGTATTTGGCTCATCAAACTCAATCCTGTTCTGGTAGGTCTGAGGTAACCCACTGATAAATCGCTGTACTTTTACCTTTTTATCCTTTATGTAGGGTACATACCTTGTCAGCTCAAGGAATTTATTGATATATTCCTCTATGGTGAGTTGTCCCAACTTGAGTTCATAGAACTCCTTAGTCTTTCCATCAAAGTATTTCTTTGATAGATACTTCTTATTGAAGTACTTCTCAAATTGCTTCCATGATAAGTCCTTCTCATCGATTCCTTTCACATTCCTATGATCTTCCCACCAAATGGAAGCCTTCCCATTCAGGTTGAAGATGGCTATTTGAGCCTTCAAGTTTTTAGAGTAGTCATGGACTCTGAAGTACTTATTTAAACCAATCATCCAAGCTTCCGCCTCTTCCCCTTTCTTAATTTCCCCATCAAAAGAATGTGGTTTGGCTTTCTTGAACTCTTTAGGGTCATGAATTTTGGAATTCTTTTGCTTCTTTCCTTTCTTCTGAGAATGTGAGCTAGTTTTGCTACTAAACGATGCCTCAAAGCTGTTGATTTTTCATATACCCACTAAGGAAAACAATTTTTTTTTCAAATTCTCGAGGATCAGAATCCCTGAAATACTTACGGGGGTCTTAGCATAGGCTAGCTCCTTCCTTGTCCACCTCCATGCGATTGTGGTTCGTGACCACATGCCGAACAAGTATGGTGTTCTTTCGCTCTTTGCGACTCGGCACTATCAGAGCGTCGAGTCTTTCGACTCTACAAACCCCGACACGGTGAAGCGCCGAACCCCGACAGGGCTGGTGAGTGGCAGGTTTTCCCCTTGGGGTCTTGTCCACATGACCCTATCCCGTGTCTACGCGCTTAAGCCAGCCAAGTGCTTATCGACTTTTCGCGATTTGGGGAAATGCGATGCATGACTTCGATTTGACACTTTTCGCTACTCGCAACCTCGCAGGTTGAAGCGTCGAGCTCTTGTGCTCTTCTTCTCCGAAATCCCAAGATGCAAAAGTCAACAATGGTTGACTTCCTCTTCGTACTTCTCATAACTCGCAACCTCGCGAGTTGGAGCGTTGAGCCTTCGTGCTCCTATCTCATGAATCCCCGAGACACGAGAAATCAACAGAGTATTGACTCCTTTCCGGGCGACGCGTGCCCACCTGTCAATCACGTGAGCCCCACCTGATGGATATACCATGTGTTCTCACGAGCCTCGGCTCTCGACACTTCGCGACTTCTACGATCGAAAGTGACCCCTTTCAACCTCCGAAACCTCGAACTCCCGATATACGATATCTCCACGGAGTTCTAATCCAACAGTCCTGCCGTTCCTAGATCCAACGGTTCAGATTTTCCTCCTCGCCACTTCGCACTTTGCGACTTCGTGAGTTGGAGAACCCAACTCTTGCACTCTCTTATTGCGAAACCCCGTGAAGCGATATTTATTTTCCCTCTCGCGTTCTCACTACTTGCAACTTTGCGAGTCAAAGGGTTGAGCTCTCATGCTCTTATCCCGTGAATCCCCAAGACATGAGAAGTCAATGGAGTGTTGACTCCCTTCTCTAGGCGACATGTGTCCGCCTGTCAATCACGCGGGCTCCACCTTGAAGTTCTACCACGTGTTCTCTCGTGCCCGGCTCTCGACACTTCGCTACTCGTGAAGTCGAAAATGACTCCTTTCAACCTTTGAACCCCTGAACGCGTGATAGGCGATGGAGTTCCTGATCCAACGATTCTCCTGTTGTTTCAGGATAAATTCGTGAGTGCGGACACAGACCAATCTCCCTAGATCCACCTGGATCTAGAACAAAGCAAGACAGAATACTACTCTTTCCCTAGATCTAGACTATTGAATGAACTAAGAGAAATGGATAGTGGACATACCTTATGAACGCTCTCCTTAAATCTCTGTTGTTCCTCACTCCACTTCGATTCTCTTGTGTCGTCCAATCACAACAGTACAAACCAATCAAAGTACAAGCAAATTAACATATTCAATACCTAGTCTAT
>CBVK0100485455.1:0-18530 GCA_900067695.1 Picea abies
TAATGAGTAAAATGTTGAATGCTAACTAATTAGTTTTATGTAAGAGGGAATTTTTGGGAAAAAGAGCCCCACACGCATTCACCCCCCCTCTAAGTGTGGTAGGTGTGTCCAACAATTGGTATCATAGACGACCTTCACTACAAGCCTTAACAAAATTGAAGGAGATCCATAGACACACAAATGGATGATGAAGTTCCAATCCTTGATGAGGAAAACTATTCTACTTGGAAAATAGAGATGAGAATACATTTGAAGGAAATGGGAGCAACTATTTGGAAGGCAGCCATTGGTGGATTAGATTCATTGAAGAACAAGTCAAATTTTGTAGCTCAAAGGGAAGGAAAGAAGAATGATGCATTGGCTCTCAAGACCATTCTTAGTGGACTCTCAAGCCTTATAAAAGAGAGCATGGGAAAATGCACTTCTGCCAAGGATCTATGGCTAAAGCTAGAGGAGACATATCAAAGCAAGAAGGAGAAGGAAGATATTGAAGATCACTCCATCAAGATCATTAAAGGTAAAGAATCTCCAAAAACCCTTGATTGTATCATTTCTAAATGTTATCTTGAAAACATTTCAAGTGAATATAAAGAATCAAGTGATGATAGCACAAAGGAAGATCTTGAAGACATTTCAAATAAAGGCAAAGAATTAAGTGTTGATGTTGGCAAAAAGGAAGATCATGAAGATATTTCAAATGAAGGTAAAGAACCATATAAAACCCTTGATTGCAATGATGATGATGAATTTTTCTCTACAAGTGAAGAAGAAGATCTAGAAAGATTTTGTGTAAAGTTTGATGGTAATCATCCCATGAAAAGAATAGAAGAAAATCTATCAAAACTTCAAAAGGAAGTTGAAGAGGGTTTATATAAATATAGAAGTGATCATTATTATATAGAATATAACTATCTTTCGGATAACACTAAGAAGTTTCTTAGGAGGATTCTAAGGAACATCTTGAAATTGAAGGAAATACTCAAGGAACAAGAAGAGAGCAATAAGTCTAAATTAGAAGAAAAGGAAGAAGAGATCACAAGACTAAAAAATGGAAAAGAAGATATAAATGTAGATGATGAGATTAGCAAAAGTTTTGAAACCATTGTCCATTTCAAAACCCAAATTGAAGAAGCCAAAAGAATAGAAGAACTATTGAAGAATCAAATAAATGAAAAGGAAGAGTCATGTTGTAAGTTAGAAGATGAAATTGTTGACCTTAGAAAGAAGGTAGAAAAGTCAAACAAATTCTTGAATAGCTCACGAATATTGGATGAGATCTTGGAAAGTCAAAGATCACCACTTGATAAATCAGGTCTTGGATAAAAAGAAGAAGCTACATATGCTGAAGAAAGCACCTCAAAGAAGCATGAGGTAAGTCAATCAAAGAAGGAAGACAATGTTGCAAAACAACCATCTACACAAGGTAAAGAAAATTCCAAAAGAACAAAGCAAGGAAGACATCAAGATTTTATAACACCAAAGCAAAGGTATGAAAGTATTTTTCATGGGCATTTTTATTCATATAATGAATATGGTCACAAAGGTTTTGAATGTAGAGCTTATGAAAGGAGATACAATGGAAGATTTTATAACACCATAAGGTGTTGGAGATGTGATCAAGTAGGACACATTGTTGTTCACTGTAACACCATGAGATGCTACAACTACAGTGGATTTGGACACAAATCCCAGGATTGATGGAACATAAGAAGAAATTCCATGATGAGGACTTCACATAGCATGGCTAGAAGAAGGAATGAAGTAAGAAAAGGAGACATATTTGAAAAGATAGATGCTCAGAGCTCAAGTTCCGAGGAGCAGGGACATCTACAGAAGTGGGTGAAGAAGACAGAGCAGCCATATCAGAATGAAATAATGAAAGGGAGTTCAAGTGTGTTATCCACAGAGGCATACGTGGGTGATAGTGGTATCAGTCGTGTACATTCACAGTCTGACCTTGAATAGGTCACATACATACGCGAGTTGTTGTGCAACAGACTGTGTATATGTGGTAAAGCCTTGGGAAAAAGGAAATGCACATGGATTGCAACTTGATATGTTGGTATAACTCGGTGTTGTTGAGTCTAACATTGTTTATTGCAGGTTCTGACACTATTTCCTGTAGGTTTTCATGGTTCTATGTTAGATCATGTAAGGTGATGATGTAAAATAAATCTTGGGTGCATGGCACTAACCCATGAGTATGGATTGATGCTGATCTGTTGGGGTACATGGATGGTACATATTTAAGTTTCATTGATATATCTTATTATGTATTATTGGAAGCATATGTTGGATATCATGGTGCATGCATTTTGCATGTGGTTGGGCTACATATTGAGACATGTAGTTGGTGAGTTGAGTTGATAGTCATGTTGTACATCATTGGGGAGTCATAGATTGTTGATGCATGGTTGATATACTTGATTGGTACAAGTGATGATGCATGATGGTACACTCATAGATGGTATTTGTTTGGCATATTGATAGATGCACATGGTTGGCATAATTGGTAGATGCACATGGTTGGCATATTGGTAGATGCACATGTTGGCATATGTTAGGACCCTATAATGTACCTTTTTTCTCATACTTTTTGCTATCATTACATCCTTTTCCCACTCATATTTAAGCCTACATTATCACCTTAATCCATTTTCCCAAAGGTATATAATGTTTCTTCTCTTTGCTATATGTTTAATTTGTTTTACATGTAATTTTACATTACTCTCATACTTAGCCATTAATTAGAAATATATAGTTGTTGAAACAGTTTGAAGACTGCAGTTAATATATCGTTGCTACTTGAAGACCATGTTGCTGAAACAGTCAAACAGTACGCAGATCCCGTTGTTGAAACAGTCTGTGATTTGTGATGCTAAAACAACATTTCACATACAACAGTAACAAGAAGGAGTTGTTACATTGGCCACAATAGCTGTACCTTAAGCCAGTACCATTACAACCATCATTGCTGCTTGAAGACCACGTTGCTGAAACAGTCAAACAGTATGCAAATCCCGTTGCTGAAACAATCCGTGATTTGCGATGCTGAAACAATATTTCACATATAACAGTAAAAAGAAAAGATAAATAAAGGAGTTGTTACACTGACCGCAACAGCTGTACCTCAAGCCAACACCATTGCAACCACTATAACAACATTTTGCTATGGAAGATCAGAATATCCTATTCTAGCATAGAATATTAGATCAGACTAAGAATAGGATTTGTACGTACACATGTAATTTTATGCTTAATTGTATTAATAGGATTCTCCTCTTTAAATAGGGAAGAAATCAGTATTAGAGGGGGATTTTATGAAAGGCTTAGCTAGAAGCAAATTATAGAGAAGGAGCGTGTTCACTTTGGATATTGTAACTTGTCACATTTGACAGATGAATAAAAGATCATTCTGAGCATTCCTTCTTAATTCCTTTTATTTCTGGGGAATCTTGTGAGAAGGAAAGGGCCCACCTTCTTCACAAGATTCACCCATTAGTTTATGTAGTGTGTTAGTATTGTTTTTATCTATACCTTGTTAAAACTCTGTTTTCCTGAAACTCTGTTTTCACTGATTGTTATATCATTTTCATACAATTCATTCCTAGGTAATTGTTAATCATTTTGATTGGTAATTCTATTTGCAGAATGAGTTTATGAAAGTGTGATAGTCAGAGACAAGTGCTAAAGATTCCTACTTTGGGGAATAGGGTCCTGTTCTTTGTTACATAATAGTTCATCTTCGGTACTTGTTAATCATTTTGATTGGTAATTCTATTTGCAGAATAAGTTTATGAAAGTGTGATAGTCAGAGACAGGTGCTAAAGATTCCTACATTGGGGAATAGGGTCCTTTTCTCTATTACATAATAGTTAGTCTTCTTTGCAGTGTGCTGAAAGGTTCCTTTTTCCTAGGTTGTTGTTTCTTAATGTAATCCAAGATTCTTCTGATGATTATTTTCCTTGAATCTTGAACTCTGCAATAGATAGATTTCTTTCACTGTAAATCAGAGTAGAACTTCAGTCTATTTAAAGTAAGGCGTGATTAGTGTAAATTTTACTACAACTTTGGATTGCTTTTGTGATTGAGAATATACAATGTGTGATTGCCTTTGAAATAAACAAACTTCCTTGGGTTGACAATTTATGTGACACTTGATTGTTTTAATTAATAAGCAATTATAGTGACCAACATTTTGGCGCCATTGCTGGGGAAGGTAATTATAGATTTCAAAAGCATTTACGTTTTTCTTTGAGATGTACATATTGCATGAGAGGATGTAGACCCCCCAAGGAAACTGACCCTATAGGTGGCAAGGGCAGAGGAAGAGGAGGAAGAAAGACTTTTATCGACCAGACTATATCAAAATCTAAATCTATTGTTCCTCAATGACCAAGCTCTCGAAAACCAAAGCCTCAACCTTCCTTTCAAGAGAACTTTGAAATGGAGACAGTTTAAAAACCAGCAGACGACATTGAGGATTGAGCAAGTGCATTAGGGGAACAAACAGAAGAAACCATGGATGGATATAATGAAGAACTGCACCATGAAGAACATGTAGGTCTTGAAGCAGAGGTAAATGATGAAAACTCTTTTTCTACCTTAGGATTTCCTATTGGTGATCTTCCTAGAGGAGTATCTCCCATGAAGAATATTCCACTTTCAGCCTTACCTAACTTTCATGGTTTATCTTATGAAGATCCTAATGAATTCCTTTTCGAGTTTGACATATTATGCAGAAGTTATGATTACATTTCTAATGCTAAAAAATTAAAGCTATTCCTAGCAACATTAAATGGAAATGCATGAAGATGGTTCATGAGTCTTGGAGGTCATGTAATCACAACATGGGATCAGATGAAACATAAATTTCTGCACAAATATCAAGACTATTGCCGAACAAGAGAAAAAAAAGAGGAACTATTCAAGATGATACAGAAAGAGGATGAAAATCCGGAGGACTTTGTGGAAAGGATACAGTATAATCTACAAATATCCAGTCACCCTGACGTAAGTAAATATATTCTTAAAACAATATTATTAAAAGGAGTAAGGGATGACTATCTAGATATGCTGAATATTCTTGGAAAAGGGGACATATCTAAAGAATCGTATGATGAAATTGTTAACCTATGTAAAAGATGTTCAAGAGGAGCTGCAAGGAATAGATCAAATAGCAGGGATACCACATTTTCAAGAGTTCAAAAATCAGCCAGTGGAGGAGCAACAAGAGCTGAAATAGGTAATCTACTTGAGAAATTTAAAACTGAAATGTTAAGTTCTTTTGCTTCACAAATTGACACCTTGCATATTCAAAAGAAACAAGCTGAAACAGAAGCAGCTCTGTCCATATTTTGTTCCAAATGTAGAGATAAGCACCCATGAAGGGAATGCCCATTCGACAAAAAGCCAATTTGCACCATTTGTGATAAGGATCATGAAACTCAACAATGCCCTTCTTTACCAAGAATCAAAGAAACATTACAACCAACCGATGAAGAATCTGAAGCTGTCTATGTGTTGACATAGAGAAGGCAATGGCAACCACGGGGACAAGGTATGAATCCTAATATGCCATTTACATCTTCTAATCGTTGGAATAATTATCCTTATTTTAGTCAAGAAAATTACCCTCCCTTCAATCAAATGAATTACCCACCCATGCAACAAACAAACCCTCCCTTTGTAGACCTAAAAATATGGACACCTTGGCCTTCACAAAAACAACCTTACCTTAACCAATGGAATCCAAATTGGAGAGGTCATCAACCCTCGTTCCCAAATCAATTTCCTCAATTTCAATCACAAGTTCAGCAACCACTCTCTTTACCACCAGGTACTCCATTGAATAATCAAATGATGAGGCCCCAACTACCTGTACAATCTAACCCTAACCTCAATAATAAGGCTGTGCAATGCATTGATATTCAAAACCAACCTATATTTTCTCTTTTCCCTGCACAATGTAATGATATTCATTTACAATCTAGGAAAATAGTAGAACCTATCATTGATGATGTTACCTCCTCTGATTCCGATAAAGAAGAAATAAAAAAGCATGATGTACCTGAAGAGGTACAACTGTCCTCAAACACTGTTGCTGAAATAACAGAACCACCATTCCCTGAGCATTTAGCTTTGACTAAAACTCCTGAGCCACCTGCTTTCAATCTTCTAGGGGAATTACAAAATCTCTATGTCAAAATTCCACTATTACAAGAACTAAGAGATGTACCAATTTATGCCAGAACTATGCGAGACATTTGTGTTAAGAAACCCAGTAGGAAAACTAAAGATCCCCTCACAGTTCATGTCATGGGTGATTTGTCTGCACTAATGTCGGGTAAAGCTCCTCCAATTAAATATGGTGATCCTGGCCATCCTACTGTCACAATGCAAATTGGAAAAAAAATAATTCCTCGAGTTTTGGTAGACTTAGGTGCTACTATCAATATTATGACTCTTGAAAATTCACAACTGTTAAAACTGAAGAATGAAATCAGAGATACCCCAACCATTCTAGAATTAGCTAATCATTCTACAATCAAACTGGAAGGATTCATTGAAGACCTAATCATCTCAGTTGAGTCCTAGAATTATCCAGCTGACTTTGTAGTATTAAAACCTAAAACAAAGTTTGGGGGTCACCCTCTAATTTTGGGTAGGCCTTGGCTAGCCACAACAGATGCCTTTATTAGCTGTAGATATGGTTCAATGACAATTTCCAATGGATATGAGACTAAATAGCTTACTCTCTACCCTCACACTACACCCTTGATTAATAATGACAATTCCTTATGGGTGGACTTTGATGATCAAACTACTCAACCTATCTTGACTATCGGACAAGCCTTAAGCCTTAAAGATGCCACTGAGGATGAAGTAATTAATAATTTTATTTGTGAACCCTCCTCTGTGACTTCAGAAACACATAATCAACTAGCTGCACTTTTGAAGTTAGATACCCAGGAAAACCTTAACTCTGAAGACCTACCTCAAACATTAGCTACCATCTCTTCTAAAAGTATACTAGTAGAAATTGAACCTAGCAAAACATTGAATATAAACCCCAACTTGATAGTTGCTGAAACACAACAATTAATGAAGTTACTTCTTGAACATAAGGAAGCATTCACATGGGAATATACAGATATGAAGGGAATCTCTCCTGAATTATGTACTCATCATATCTATATCAAGGAATATTGTCGACCGATCTACCAATCTCAACGACAAATGAACCCTAATTTAAGAGAAATTCTTAAAGAGAAACTTCAAAAATTACTTAATGCAGGGTTTATATATCCTATATTTGACAGTGAATGGGTTTCCTTGTTGGTAATAGTTCCTAAGAAAAATGGGAAATGGAGAGTGTGTGTAGATTATAGAGCCTTAAATAAAGCCACTCAAAAAGATCACTTTCCATTACCATTCATTGATCAAGTGTTAGATAGTTTGTCAGGGAAGAAATTATTCTCTTTCTTAGATGGTTTCAGTGGGTATAACCAGATCAAAATTGCACCCCAAAACCAAGATAAGACCACTTTTACTAGCCCTTGGGGAACTTTTTCTTATAGATTCCTCCCATTTGGACTATGTAATGCACCAACAACCTTTCAAAGAGCAGTTATATGAATCTTTTCTGATATGATTAATGACTCTATGGAAATTTTTATGGATGATTTTACCCCTTATGGTTTCTCTTTTGAGGAAGCACTACAAAACCTTGAGAAAGTACTTAAACGATGTATACAAGCCCACCTCTCCTTAAGCACATAAAAATGTCATATGATGATGAGTGAAGGGGTAGTACTTGGACATTTTATTTCATATGTTGGCATATGGTGGATACATTCCATGGATGATATCTATTGACGTACATGATTGATGCACATGAATGTTGTGCATGATGTACCTGGTTGATATCTTGTTCATGATTCTTTATTTTTGTTATTGACATATCTCTTTTTTCATGATGTATGGTATGGAACAAGTTTGATGCATGAACAAGTCCAAGGATCATCATAGAGAGAGTGGTTGATCTATGATCCGGTTGAAAATGGGGGGAGACATACCCATAGGGGGAGTCATTCTTCTTATGATTCTAGGAGGAAATACTTATCAGATGCATACCTAGAAAAGAGATCTATACTTGAGGAAAGAGCACATAGGCATAATTCCAGGGGGAGCGATGGTCATAGAGGGAGCATGAACGATGTATTTTCAACATTACATCATATTGATATCCCTTGTTCAAAAGGGGAGAGATTATTCAGCGGCAACAAGATAGGAGGAGCAGCCCCAAGGGGAGTTCAAGAAAGGGGAGCAACCCCAAGAGGAGAATGGCTCTTTTACATTGATGTCAAAGGGGGAGAGATAGTCACATTGATGTGATTGATGTTTATTGATAGAAAGACATAGTCTAATGAGAAGACATAGTCACATTGTTATGGGAGAGATAGTCACATGGTTGTGATTGAAGACTATTGATGTAGAGCATGCCTTGTCTACATGTTGACATCAATGATTGGTGTTGACATCAATGTTGGTATTTCCATAAATGCCAAAGGGGTATATTGTTGGATCATGTTGTCATTCATGCCAATGGTTTGATTATTTTGATGTCAAAGGATTGATGTCAAGTGATTGAGTGATTAATTGATGTCAAGTGATTGATTTATGTCAATGTATTGATTGATAGATGATTGATGAACAATGTATATATATTATCCTTGATGAGAATGATAGATGTCAAGTGGAAATCAATCGATGAAGATGGATCAAGATGCATAGATGAAGATGGATCAATGGGTTGTCATTGATACATGAAGATGGATTCTTTATATTATGCATAGTTTGATGATTGATTATTGTATTGTCATGATTAATAAGAAGTACAAATGGATGAAATCCAAAGTGGTTCCCTTTTGGTGAAATCCCTCACGGGAAGATGCTTTGTGGTTGAGAGAACCTATCATTGTATGTGGAATAATGATATGAAGATCAATTATGTTATTGGTGAAACTATCCTAGATGGATAGTGCTTGTCATGCCATTTCCGGTGGTATGTGGAACGTCACATAACTCCTCATGGTTTGAGAGTTACGGCCCTACAAAATGAAGGACCCCCATATGAAGGTTTGAAGCCCCCAAGGTCAAATAAGTCAAAGTGAACTAAAAGAAGAAATCATTATTTAAATGATAAAGTAAAGTGAAAAACTCAAGGTGGATTATTTAAATAATAAAGAGAAGTGACAAAATCAAGAAATGATAAAGTAAGGTGACAAAATCAAGAATGAATATTTAAATGATAAAGTATTGGAGAAATTTCTATTTATGGAAAGAAGTTAACCCTAAAATAAGGAAAATAGGTCAAGTGACCTAGAAATGGGTTAAGTGACCTTGAATATGAAAGTATAAATAAGATAGCAATGGTCTCTTGCATAACATCCTTTTTGTGGATAAATGGAAAGCTTCTTGTGAGAATATCTTTTGGAGTTTTGATGGAGAGCTTCTTGTGAGAGCTTCTTGTGAGAGCATATTTGGTGTGGATCTCTTGAGTATGATTGAATATATATTCTGAGAAAGAGAGCATGAGGAAGATCTCATGGATGCATCAAAGTTTTGGCAATTTTAGAGATCTTGACGACAAAAGTCTCGGAGCTTTAGAAACCCTAGTTTCTGAGGTGTATGCGGGCTATAATGGGCCAGGGTGCATACATACGCGGGATGTATGAGGACAGGTCCCATACAATGGATAAAATCATGGATATTTGTGTTTGATATGATGACAATTTGTTGAAGACAGAAGTGTTACACATCGAAAATACTCACTTTGATAGTGTCGCAAGTGTCGTCATTACAAAGGTCGCAAGTGTCGCATTTTTCTTACAAGTGTCGCAAGTGTCTGGGAAGCATACTACCATGATGCCTATGTCATGCCTATAAATGACATTAGGAGGACACTTGTCACATGTAAAACACTTGATTTGGAAGAGGAGGAAAGGTTAACTGGGCCGATAAACCTTTTGCCATCTGAAAACACTCAAAAAACTAAGTTTTGGAGGTGAGCGCTCCCCTATACCTCTTCTGGGAGTGCTGGTGCTCCCCCTTACACTGTCTGGGAGCGTTATAAAGCTTCTTTGGCCCTTCTAGGGGAGCTCTAGTGTCTTTAGGAGTGATGGCACCCCCCTTAAGCCTACTGGAGAGTGCTACAATGCTCTGATGGCCCTTTTGAGGGAGCGCTGCCTATTTTAGGCAACAGTTGAGTTGTTGAGATGAATGGGGGAAGGATCCTTTCATTCTTGGAAGGTAGTTGGATTCGAATCCCTAGTATAGCCATGGTATTAGGGAAGATCCTCAACTGAAGGAGGAAACTCCTCAACTCACCCCAAATATATCTCAAGTTGTTGAGCCTCTCCAAGGCTATATAAGCAGGTTTTCTCATGGTGAAAGAGGACTGGAAAAGGAGAAACACACCAAAATTATGATCTCATAAGTGGTGCTGGAACAGAGATATTTTGGAAGCAAGAGAACTATGATCTCATAGGGAGAAATCAGTGAAGCTATCATCATTTGGATCGTGGATATTTTGAGCAAGGGTTAGACAAGGAGGACTTGACGAAACTACAACAATCCATCTACGGCTGTAAGCAATGTTTTGTCCTCATTAATATAATTTGCTTGGCCTGTTTATTTCTAATTCATGTTCAATCTCACATGAATTTGTCTCTTTAGTAGATAGAACTATTTCGGACTAATCTTGATAGAGTAGGAAGTGGTCGTACTTTGTTTGTCTACAGGGCTTATTGAGGAGCGAAAGATTGGAGTTCAACTTGGAGCGTGCAGGGACAAACACCAGTAAAAGGTACTTCTTTTCTCCTTCCTTATCACACACTAGTCCACCTATATCTAAAAGGAAGTCAGTGACCATGATAAGCACTTTCTATCTTAGAGTTAAGAGTCTGACTATTTGCGGAGATCTACCTGTCCGCAGGGAGATTTTCCTTCAACATAAACTAGCGACTATACTGGGGAGGAATCAGAACTTTCTTAGTTTTGTTTTTCCTCATAGGCCTTGTCTTAACCTTTTTTTTATTATGCCTTGTTCACCCCTTTATATCTGATTGCATTTGCTTATTGACTCTTTACCCCATAACACTCAACTTACCTGCCAAAATTTGATCAAAATTTTGGGTTTTTGGACATTTTTATGAGTTTTTTGAGCCTGATGCCCCCTGCCCATGTTAGCAGAGTGCCAACACCCCCTAGAGGTGTTGGAAAGAGTGTTATAACACCCTGGTGTCCCTTACACCAGAGCGCCAACCCCTTTTTTGCACAAAATCTCTTCAAAAATTCCATTTTTTGGAGGTCCAGATCCCGTTTCTTCACTTGCTGAGCTACTTTGTGATTTAATGATTCTTTATTTGACCTTTGACATGCTTCCTCCTAATAAGTAAACACCTTGTTGTTCATATTTTATGCCCTTCTTCATTATTTTTGAGTTTTTGTTGTTGAAAGCTTGAAATCAATCCCCTGCTTTCTTCTCTCCTATTCGACTGAGCGAGAACTCTAGTAAAGGACATTAGAAGTCTGTGACTCTTCTCATTTGGTTCTTTGAGGTCATCTGATCCAATTTATTTCTCCTTCCTTTTGTGTTTTTGATTTTCTTTCTCTAGTTTGATTGAAAAAAAGGGTGTGTTGTTTGTGTGAAATCTGCATATTCTTGTCTGAATCTCCTTGATCTGAAAGGGTAGTTGGCAGGAGAAATTTTGCATTGAATTGATTATCGTTCGCATGAAAATGACAAAAGTACATATTAATGATTAGTTTGCATTTCTGAAATGTTGTATCATCATATTGGATTTGATTAAGAACAAAATTTATTGAGGGAATTCCTTATCAAGTGTTTGATAGTGAAAATGACTCCTTCTCTTTCCATTCAATAGGTATTCATTGAAAAGAAACGATTGCTTATCATATTTCATGCATAGTTTTGGGAATTGAGTCATCATTCCATCATTTTCACTTTCATACACCCTCTGAGTAAACAACAACCATTAAAATCAATGCTTAACTAAAATTTATCAGACTTTTTACATCTTTGTTAGCAAACCTACATTAATTTAAGGTGTAGGGATTTGGAATAGGTTGAAAGGATAACTTTCCAAAGCTATCAAAAAAACTTAGTATCTTGCGGTAGGGAGAGTCAAATACAATTGTCGTATTGGCTTACTGGGATCCCCCTCTCACACAGGGGTTACACACGAGGTCGCATTCGAGTGAATTATAGAGATTATCCCTCCGTGGTTCAACTGTTTGTAGTGGTCAGATCATATATTGGGGGTCACTGGAAGGTATACCCATGATTATGTGTGGGAGCCTTTCAAGCTGATCTCAGACTTGTTATCCTGCCCATATGTTCCGACTGGACTATCGACTGTACCCACCCAGGGGCTGACTACGAGTTGGTGACCTTAGTAGCCACAATCTTTAGGGTCTCACACAAGGTTATGGTGAAGTGAAGTCTCACTGTACCTGGAATAGACGTTGGTCAAACTCACTCGGGCTCCTTGGAGGGTAAATCCACAATTACTATGTGGAAGCTTGCACCAATGCGTAAGTCCATTAAGCAGGTCGCCAACGTAACTGATCCACCCGCTCTATCTCCACCCCTTCCTATTTTGATTTCACGATGTTGGATTTCATCACCAACTAGTGGTTTCATCATAGGAAGGTTTGTTTGATTGATTGCTTCTCAGATTCATAGCGTGTGTTGTTGGTTTTACTTAGTGGAACTTAGGTCGAGTCAGTGTTAATGGCATCGAATCCTGGGAGTACCAATGGAGGAACCCCTTCTTCTGGGGAACCTTATACCTTTCCTTCATTTGGAAACTTTGGTCCTCCATATGTTGCCACACTGAGTCTTCCAGGACTCACTATCGGATTACCAGTTTGGTTGTTCCCCACTCCGGTGATCCCCAATCCTCCCAATGTTTCAGTTGTACCTAATACTTTGGATGTCAATACACCACCCACACATCAACCTCATGTCAACTTTTCGCCTTCTTCATCCATCAAGTCTCATTCCATTTCTCCTTATTCACCTAGTGAAAGCTCTAAAGCAAGTAGCCAAGTTAATCAGAAGAAGAATAAATGGAAAGAGAAGAAGAAGAAGAACCCGAAAAAGACAAAGGCCCCAACAACATCAGATGTTGGCTCTAAGAAACCAGTTACTGTTAATAGTACTGGGAGTGTTGATGAGGTTAACAAGATTGAAATGAAGAATCCAAAACCCAAATTACCTTGTAGCCTTTGTAAGGGTGACCACTTTCTGAGGGATTGCCCCGGTCTTACCTAGGTCTTAGAAATGTGGTCCTCCATGTCATCGGCCTCTGTCAGTCATGTCGATGATACCCCATCAACTAGTGATGTTCAGGTTGGTAAGAAGAAGAAAACTATCAAGTTCCCTTGCATGTTATGTAAAGGTGATCATTACTCTCACCTTTGTCCTCGTATGGATGAGGCTTCTTCTCTTTTGGAAAAACTTCAACTTCCAAAAGGTTATCGTAAGCTTTCCTCCAACCCATCATTGGTTGATGGACTGGTCAATCCGGTTCCATCCTCGGTTAGTCCAGATGATCAGGTGGTCAATCTAGTTTCCTCCTCGATTGAACCATGAACCCAAGTAGTTGATCCAGTTCCATCATCGATCAGCTCCACTCTTCATCAAAAGAGTGACACCAAAGTGGTCGATCTGTTTTCATCCTCGGTCGATCCCACTCTCCCGTTAGAGAGTGACACCAAAGCGGTCAATCCGTTTCCACCCATCGACCCCATTCTTCCCTTGGAGAATGAAATTCAAGTGGTCGATCCAGTTTCACCATCGGTCGATCCCATTCCTCCATTGAGGAATGTCAAAGTGGTTGATCCAGTCCCTTCCTTGGTCAGTCCCACCCTTCATCCAAAGAGTGCCAAAGTGGTTGATCCAGTTTCACCATCATTCAATCCCATTCCTCCATTGAGGAATGTCAAAGTGACTGATCTAGTCCCTTCCTCGATCAGTCCCACTCTTCCTCTGAAGAGTGCTAAAGTGGTCTATCCAAGTCCACCATTGGTTGATCCGATACAATCATCGGTCGATCCTACTCTCCTTCTAGAGAGTAAACCCGATACTGCCCATTTTTTTTGTCGTTAATACAGACTCTACCGTATCAGGGGGCATTCCTCCTTCTCCTGCGAAACCCCCTCCAAGTAATGAGGCCATCCTTTTTTATTAGGGTGTGCTAACTAGACCTCGTTTTCCCTCTCACATTCATTTCCAGATTATAGTACAGGTTCATGGTCGGGACATTCCTCAAACATTGATAGATGAAGGTGCGTCCATTAGTATTTTGTCTTCTGTTGCTTGGTACGCTTTGGGTTGTCCGCAACTTGCACCGGTTACACAGAATTTGTTAGCTTTTAACAGAAGAACTAGTCAACCTTTAGGGATCCTTCCTCAGTTTCCTATAACTTTAGGAGGGAAAATTGTCTTTATCGATGTCATGGTAGTCCGAGACCCCTTGGATTTCGCTTTACTCCTTGGGTAGGATTATGTCTATGCTATGAAAGCTCTTGTATCCACCCTTTTTCGTGTGATATCTTTCCCTCAAGATGGAAGAATTGTGACTATTGATCAACTTTCATTCATTGGCCCCGACTGGGTTACCTCTCTAAGTGGTTCCTATATGCAGATAGTATCGCCCCCACCACATGTCAATTATGTGGCATTGTCTCCCATGACCTCAACTTCCGACGATTTGGATCTGGTAGTGGACATGGTGATTTCTTCGATAGGATTATTGGAACCTGATCTCCTTACTCCTATCGCGACCCTCGACATGTGTTCCTTCTCGAGTGATTATCTTCCATCCAGTGAAGATCTCCTGGAGGCCATAACCACGTTTTATCCATTGACATGGTACCCTTCCAGAGCATTATCCTCTTGGAAGCCATGATCTGGATGAAACCACGAGCATAGTTTCTCTTCTCTATGGCAAGCTCGTTAAAAAATGAAACAGAGGCCCTGAGCATAGTTCTTTTCCTGTGTCAAGCTCGTTAAAAAATGAATCAGTCACCTCTCTTGAACCTTCTTTTCATCCACCCTTATCCTTCGGTGAATGAATCGAAGCTTGGAGGGCATGCCTCCAACCTTTGCTGATCATTCTGTAGTTAAGCCACTAGCTTTCACGTTGGGGGAATACCTAGCTTAGTCTTTGTTCTTTCACGTGCTTGTAAATACATGAGAATGCATCCAGGTAGACTTTTATCTCTTTTTCAGACCTGTATGGATACACGAAAAAGGAACCCCCTGGAGTCTCCTTTAAGCTCTTTTCATAATCTCTAAACATGAAAAGATTGTCGAGTGATCTTGCTTTCTTTCCCACTCGTTAAACGGTTTGAAAGAGCGTCTTTCGAGTGATAATTTATCTCTTTTTCGACCTCGCGAGACTAACATTACGAAAAAGGACAACATTGGAGTCATCTTTAAGTTCTTTTTAGACTCTCTAAAAATGAAAAGATTACCGAGTGACCTTGTTCTCTTCACGCTCGTTAAAGTATTTGAAGAAAACGTCTGTTGAGCGATAGTTTATCTCTTTTTTGGTCTCGTCAGACTACTTTATGAAAAAGGAACTGAGAGAGTTCTCTTTTAAGTGTTCTTCCAGACTCTATAATCATGAAAAACCTTCGAGTTTTCTGTCTTTGGACTCGCTAAACAAAACATCGACATACCCATATGGGACCGAACCCTTACTTCTTCCAGTTCGTTAAACTAAGGAAGAGGAACTTACCAAAGGTGACTTTTATCGAGCATGTGTTATCCTCCTCGAGCTCATTAAATTAAAAAGAGGTACTCATCTATCTGGATGGGGGAAAATTTGAAAGAAGTAAGCCAAGCAGTCTCTTGAGAACATTACCAAGTAATTCTTAGAGTCTCCCTTGAACATGACACTTTGTCTTTTGCACGCATTATAATCCGCTGAACCTCTGCACTGAGCCAATTCTTTGAGTTTTTCTCACTCCTTTGGGTCACCCGACGAAATTCACAGTATCCATTGCATCATCGTGTTTTGGTCCATGTCATGTTTTTGCTGTTGTGCCTCAGTGTTCAAGGAAAGTATCTGCCTTGAGAGTCAGCCATCACAAATATCTTGTCTCAATATCTGTGTCAGTCCATGTTCATTTGATCTACCAATTACATCTCTATGTCCTTTTCGTGTCGTTGATGGGGGATACATCAAGGCCCTCCTTTGACGAGTCTATTCCTGTCGACTTCAACACATTATCCAGGAACTAGGCTTAGAAACCAGTTAGTACTTTGATACCTACATGCCTCAATGGCAGGCCTCCTCACGTCCGACAGTAGGTTTACATCATTGACCTCTGATCGGATGATTCCACGGATGTTCAACTCTAGCTCATCCATTCACATTTGTTGGAATGTACTAGGGTACCTTGGGAATCATTGACATTAATGGTGATCTCCCTCATGCTTGTTAATGGTTTACATCATTGACCGGTAATCAAGTGGTTTCTGCCATGTTCGACATCAGGACATCTATTCACATGGTTAGATTCGTACTACATCGGGATCGGTAAGAAGACCCTGGGTTGAGTGATCACTTTGATATGTACTTTGCCCAGGTTGCGAAGGAGTTTCTCTTGAACAATGACACATATACTGTTACATGGATCCACTTTGTATTGGTCGTGTCTATGTCTTATCATCTCTTAGATCCACTGTGTATCCTTCATGGCTACGATCAGTTCAGGTCATCAGAGTATAGATCCACACTGTATCCCCGGTGGCTATACCTTTTTATCAATACGATTATGGATCCGCAGTGTATTTTATGGTGGCCATATCTTGCAAGTCTTGATCACCCAAGCATAGGTATGCCTGCCTTGGGTTTGAAACATGTCATAATATTTGTTGGATGTTTGTGTGCAGCTTCTGTCAGGTTCTCTGTGTCTATACCCTTGCTTGAAAGTCTACAAATCATTTCAGTTATCAGTTCCAGTCTTCTAACTTCATACTTTGGGGGGAAATCTATTACACATCAAAAATACTCACTTTGATAGTGTCACAAGTGTTGTCATTACAAAGGTCGCAAGTGTCGCATTTTGCTTACAAGTGTCGCAAGTGTCAGGGAAGCATACTTCCATGATGCCAATGTCATGCCTGTAAACGACATCAGGAGGACACTTGTCACATGTCAAACACTTGATTTGGAAGAGGAGGAAAGGTTAACTGGGCCCATGAACATTTTTCCATCTGAAAACACTCAAAAAACTAAGTTTTGGAGGAGAGCACTCCCCTATACCTCTTCTGGGAGTGCTGGCGCTCCCTCTTACACTGTCTAGGAGCATTATAAAGCTTCTTTGGCCCTTCTGGGGTAGTGTTGGTGTCTTTAGGAGTGATGGCGCCCCCCTTAAGCCTACTGGGGAGCGCTATAGTGCTCTGATGGCCCTTTTGAGGGAGCACTGCCTATTTTAGGCAGCAGTTGAGTTGTTGAGGGGGAAGGATCCTTTCATTCTTGGAAGGCAGTTGGATTTGAATCGCTAGTCCAACCATGGTCTTAGGGAAGATCCTCAACTGAAGGAGGAAAATTCTCAACTCACCCCAAAGATATCTCAAGTTGTTGAGCCTCTCCAAGGCTATATAAGAAAGTTTTCTCATGGTGAAAGAGGACTGGAAAAGGAGAAACACACCAAACTTATTATCTCATAAGTGGTGCTGGAACAGAGATATTTTGGAAGCAAGAGACCTATGATCTCATAGGGATCAATCGGTGAGGCTATCATCATTCATATCGTGGATCTTTTGAGCAAGGGTTAGACACGGAGGACTTGACGAAACTGCTGCAATCCATCTACGGCTGTAAGCAATGTTTTGTCCTCATTAATATTATTTGCTTGGCCTGTTTCTTTCTAATTCATGTTCAATCTCACATGAATTTGTCTCTTTAGTAGATAGACCTATTTCGGACTAATCTTGATAGAGTAGAAAGTGGTCATACTTTATTTGTCTACAGGGCTTATCGAGGAGCGAAAGACTGGAACTCAACTTGGAGCGTGTAGGGACAAACACCGGTAAAAGGTACTTCTTTTCTCCTTCCTTCTCACACACTAGTCCACCTAGATCTAAAAGGAAGTCAGTGACCATGATAAGCACTTTATGTCTTAGAGTTAAGAGTCTATCTCTTTGAGGATATCTACCTGTCCACAGGGAGATTTTCCTTCAACAAGAAGCAGGTTCCATATTTGCATTATATGGGCTCATATCTGTCATTGAGACTGTTGTTCCAGAGTTTGTGTTTTAAGGCTATAAAACACACCGTCTAGGCATCCAAAAATAATAGTGTTTTCTTTTAAATCAAGGAAAAAAGAAGGCTAGATCAGATTCAGTTTCTCAACTGTCTCTGTCTTTCTTCTCTTTGTTCTTGGATAGTTATGTCCCGTTCTATCGCTGCCCGCGATTGCTC
>CBVK0100485456.1:0-18527 GCA_900067695.1 Picea abies
CTCTCATATCACTTGGCCCTTGAGTCAAGTCACCAAGGGAGGAGCTAAAGAAAAATTATTTTGGTCTGAATCTCAACAGAAGGCGTTCGGGGAGTTGAAACATCGCCTCTACTTTGCACCAGTCCTCACATTACCAGACTTGCAACAACCATTTGAGATTGAGACAGATGCCTCTAACTATGCTATTGGGGCATTCCTTACTCAACATGGGCATCTAGTGGCATATCACAGTGAGACACTTTCTGACACTTTCCGGAAGTATCCCACTTATGACAAAGAAATGTATTCCATTGTGCAGGCTTGTCGACAATGGAAGGATTACATTTTGGGAAAGGAAATGGTCATCCACACAGACCATCGACCCCTGCAGTTCATACAGACACAAGGGAAGTTGCAGAACGATCACCATCAGAAGTGATCCACATACCTGCAATAGTTTCATTTAAACATTAAGTACAAAAAAGGTAGCACCAATAATGTTGCAGACTGCCTCAGTCGACCACCCATCGTGGCGCTAACCACTATGCTCAAATCTTGTGGGCACGAGACTTCTGATTGGCCTCTTCTCTACACAAGTGATCCAGAATTTGGCCACACATATAATACACTGTTGGAGGGTAAGCAAGTTCCCAATTTTCACCTCCAGGATGCCATGCTTTGTCACTTGGGACACCTTTTTGTTCCTTCAAGCGAGCATGCCAAGATGATTTTGGAGGCGCACTACAGTCGAGTCACTGGGCATTTCAGGGTTGAGAAAACCATGGCAGTACGACAAAAGTATTTCTATTGGCCGAACCTTCGACAAGATGTCGGGAAGTACATCAAGTCCCGCACTGCTTGCGCCATTGCCAAACTGACCATCAAGAAGCAAGGCCTCTATACTCTGCTTCCTACCCCCAGTCGACCTTGGGAATCCATCTCTATGGATTACATGTCGGGCCTTCCTTCTACTAAGCATGGCAATGACTATGTTTTTGTGGTCGTCGACCAATTCTCGAAGATGTCCATTATGATGGCCTGCAGGAAGAATATCACAGCTGAAGCCACTGCTAAACTCTTCTTTGAACGAGTGTGGGTACACTTTGGGATCCCATAGTCTATCATCTCAGATCGGGACAATAGGTTCCTCAGTACATTTTGGTCTAGCCTCTGGTCAATGTTGGACACCAAGCTCACCAAGTCCATAGCTTTCCATCCGCAAACTGATGGCCATACAGAGGTCATCAACCGGATGATCGTACACATTCTATGCATGTACAATTCAAATCATCCACACACATGGGATGAGAGCCTCCCCTATGTACAACACAACTACAACCGGGATCTCCATAGCTCAACTAGCCACAGCCCCTTTCAACTGGGCTTGGGATTCCAGCCACTATGTCCCATTGACATAGCCACGCCATTTGTGGCTACTCAGGAAGATTCAACTCATGTCCAGTTTGAGGTGGATAAGGCAAACAACTTCATTGAGCACATTCAACACATCCGCCAATAGGTTCATGACATCTTGGACAGAGCCAATGCTAAGTACAAGCAATGACATGATCAACATCGGGTGCCACACAACTTCCAAGTGGGTGACAAAGTGTGGTTGCATTTGCAAAAGGAGCACCTTGCTGGACCCCACCGCAAGATTCGTCCGCTTCGATATGGGTCATACACCCTCACCAAGGCTGTAGGGGAAAATTCCTTTGAGCTCAGCATTCCACCATTCCTTGCTCTACACCCAGTGTTCAATGTGGACTTCCTTCGGCCCTACTTTTCACCTCTACTAGACACATCCGACATGGCAGAAGAACTCACACCAACAGAGTTAAATCTAGACTACATGGAACAAGATAGAACTGATCAGATCATGGATACATAGATCAAGCACACCCAAAAACAAAGGATACTGCCATATCGAGTTGTCAAAGCAGGCCAACTCCACCAAGGCAAATGGCTCACCAGGGACCAAGTTCAGCAGAAGTTTCCTCATCTCATGGAGGAACTCAACGCAATGGGGACCATTGCTTCCTAAGGGGGGAGGAATGATCCAGGTGGATATTGGTGGCCACCCACCCATTCCACTTGGACCCCCACCATTGCTTCTTTCATTTTTTCAGTTTTCGCACAGTTTACTATTTTTAGTAGTTTTTTCGGGTCCTAAACTTCCAGGGCCATTTTGAGGCCCTAAATGATGTTTTTTTTGGGTATGTTTCTCTCACAAAGTTTCATCTAACAATGCTATTTTGTCTCGAGCGTTGTAGGTCTCGAATAGATCTTTCCAATGAGCTATCATACGCCTAAAACGGAGATCGTATGCACAAGTTACGACCCCGGGAAGTTGATGCACCAACTTACCCAAACGGGGGCCCACATGACTTTTGGCGCTTCATCTCCCAGGGTTAGGTTTTTAGATGTCTAGCACTTTTGACATTCCCGTTTATTGTAAAAGGGCCTTCAGAGCCTCATTGTAATCATCTTCTCATGGATGCGAGTAGCGGCCACATCTCTTCTCAGAGATAAGCTACTAGTGCCCTAGCTAGTTTATTTCCATTCTGTTTGTAATCATATTTCAGTCATTTGTTATTAATGAAATGAAGTCTTATTTCTGCTGCATCTCTGTGTTTATGTGTATTTCTGTATTTGATTGTGTTCCTACATAAATCCGGATCAGGAATTCATTATTCATTCAAGGTAAAATAGCATTGATGTACTTATCCATTCATTTATATATAATTCTATGGTTTTCCCATGTCCATATTGTTGCATTCAATTGTAGAAGATAGATATGGTCTTACCTTGGATGGATCAGATTATATCCAAATAAGATTTGTGATTTCCCTAATGCTATAAGGGTATTAGATTGGTATTTTCTCATCTCCTCATGTGTAGGAAGCAGATTGAGGGAGCTAGAGTTGGATCTCGATATCTACATCAAACAATACATACAAGGACAGTCGTCGATTGAAAATGTATGTTTATCTTCCCTCTATGTTAAAAGGAAATTAATTTGTTTATATCTAGGGAAAATTGTATAGAAATATAGCCTTTCCATATGTCTTGGATCAAGGCAGATCCAAGGGAGGTATTTCTTATCTGTAGGTGAGATTTATCCATAGCATAATTGGTGACTCCACTTGGGAAGGATCTTTGATTCTTCTCCAGTTCAATTTTTCCCTTTCTTTTCAATCTTATGAAACTTATTTTTAGTTTATAATCTTCCATGTCACTCCCTTAGAGAGAAGATCTTGCAGATCTGTTAGACCTAGGCCAGATCTAGGCCCTTTTCCCAAAATTTTGTAGATGGTTGTGGGTGACTAGTTCACACCCGAGAGACTGGTCACAGGCTGCATACCTACTTGGTCATGACTACCTATACTTGGTCACTAGATGCATACTTCCTATCCTATGACTGCTCCTATAGATAAGTATAGTTAAAAAAAAATGATTTTCCTCATCATATATGGAATTTATATGGTCTTGTGAGTTTTCTAATGGTCTAATAGCTTAGATATACCCTATATTTGAGCCTCTCCATTGTTGTTTTGAGAGTAAAGTGATGTTGAGGTTTTTAAGTTTTTTCGTTGGGTTGCTTGTTTGAGTGAGATTGTTTCTTAGTGAGTGTTCATTTGGCCAGTCTTCCCAATGGTTCTTTTCAGATATGGCAGTGTGTTTGTTTCCCCTTTACATCAAGTTTGTCATGTTCAGAAGTTAGTGCATTGCTATATCTTCCTCTCAAGTTTTGGGTTTTTGTTCTCATGTAGACATTGCATTGGTTTAGTCATTAATCATGGAGGAGAATGGATCTCAGATCAATGGTGGTGTCTAAGGGCACTATTGCACTGAATCAAGAACACACTCAATGAGAGAGAAAATATATCTCTCGATAATAGACCCAATCACAATGATCATCAATAAATACGTTATGGTCAAGGACCAAACCAACAATATCAGGTGGATTCAGTTGCACCTCTCCATAAAACATAGATCTGGGATCCTAAGTGGACATGGTCAACCAAAAACTTATTCAACCATTGACCCAAGGAATTGGTCAACCCACTTAACCAACAAGGTGAGGTTTACAATGGAACCAAATGTTCCAACACCCCCTCGTAAACTTAGCTTGGAGGAAAAAAAATCACAAATTTCTCCCCTGAATTTTTTTTGACTGCAAAAGATGATAAAATTTTGTACAACAACACTCATGAGGAAGTCTAATTACCATCAACATTGACCAAGTTTAGAAGGAAGTCAACCAAAACTAGTTGCAAAATCATTTTTTCAAACCTTATCTTAGTGAGTCAGTCGATTGGACAACAAGACAACACCAGTTAGTTGATGAGTCGACTAGATAAGAAACACACTAATGTAATTTTTTTGTGTCATTCTAGTAGTCTCTACTATGTACAATAACTAGAAGTATAGCTCGTAACAACACAATTGAACATGGTTTGGTTGGTCGCAACAAATCCAAGTTGATTCAACAAGAAGCAGTAGGTTCAACAAGAAGAAGTCAAGTTAACAAGATATCACATCAATTAGGTTTACACATTAGAAAATTCAAGTAATCCTCCCCTTAAACATAGCTGAGGGATCAAAGTATAATCAATAAATATTCATCAAAACAAACAGTAGCTAGTTAAAACTCAATTGACGAATACATAGTCAAAACTTCCACTTGATTGTTATCTCTGGTAGAACCTTAATGGACCAATGTCCCAATTGACTTTCATGTGGGGTCGATCCTATAGTAAATCACTGCAAAGAAATCAATAATTAAGAGGAACATTGTACAACTATATAATCGATGAAACTCAAAAGTAGGAACTCCTCAAACATCTGGTTAAACAAACCCATGACCACTCATCAATCCAACCAAAGTCTATCTCGATAGTCGATATTGGTCCATGATTATGTCTTTCACATCTCCTCTACAAAGATATAAAAGAATGATTTCCATTTCTTTGATAGCGAGGACGACGATAAGGCACACAGTTTTTTTTTGGATGATCAAAAGATATAAGATCAGAGTCTGGCATATTATCAGGAGTGTAAAAACTAGGTATATCAACAACAAGAACATTCTCATATTCTGGCATGTCAGGAATAGCCATCTCATCAATCATTTCAGCACAATTAATAGTAGATTGCTCATTTTAAAAATCAGTCTAAACTCCACCTGTAACAAATAAAAATTCTCTGGTTGTAGTAAGGGAAGGTGTAGGTAAGGAGGAAACAAGAACATCGTATCCAAAAATACCATGTCCATTCTTCCCAAGTCCTCCTCCAATGTATCCCATATTGTTGAGCAGTCATGACCCTATACCTGTAGTTTGTTTTTCAAAGCTATGATAAACAACACAATCATTAGTTTTAATGCATATGTCAACAACATATTTCTTACAAAGAGCATCAGGGGGTGGAGATGAAATGGGTGAGCCTCGTAGCTTAACAACTTCAGTCTTTCTCACGATATTCTTCTCATTATTCTTCTCAATATTTTGTAGTCGACGAACTTGTCCTTCAAGTTTCTGTTTGTAATCATGCAAGCCCTAAATAGTCTTATCCTTTCCATTCAGGAGCAAAAAATATGGAATCATAATCTCCTCTTAATTTCTTATATTCATCAAACAAACAATTTTTGTCTTCTTGAAGAGGAACAACTTCTTCATGAAGCTCATCAATAGAGGCCTGTAAGTGGGAAACCTCATGAGTCAACTCATAATTTGTTTTTGGTTAGTTGGTTGATTACCATTTCCAAGGTACTATTTTTTGTAAGAGGAATATTTTTCACTTCTTTCTATATGTCTTGAAGAAGGTCAGACTTGTCTTGAAATTCATCTGCAAGAGTCTAGAAAAATCTTTCCATGGTCCCCCCCATGACATTATCTCTCTTGGATTGCTCATCCAAAGCAGTCTGGAACATGTTTTCTCTAGCCCTCAACTGATTGTTTAGTCATGCATTCTATATCTTCAAGGAAATATTTTATGCATGAGAAAGAGTTTTCACTTATTCCTCAAGATCAACAACAAGATTTGTTTTATTGCCAAAATCATCTACCTGATCTTGAAAAAAGTTTTCCACTCTATGTTTTAGGTCAAAAGATATTCCTAGATTTATCATCAAACTGTTGTAGAAGGTTGGCTTGAAAGAGGGAAACCTCATCTTCCATTTCAGTATGGGTTGTCTTCATTTCATTATTTAATCGTTGATTCTTAGTCTGCAACTATGAAATGATTTTCTCCAAGTTAGTGACCTCTCTTCAAAGTCGGTTATGAGATTCTTCCACAATGGCTCTCTTTTCACAAATCTCCTGCAATTTATGAATCACCATAACTTCATTTTCATCAAGCATGCCCATCGTTAATGACAGGTAAGAGCCAAGGACCACTTTATTTGATCAATGTTGAATTTGACCTCTAATCTAAAACATTGCAAAGGTAGAAATTAATTGTGGCCATGTCAGGAAGCCACAACAAAATTCGTGCTACTAGTAATTCTGCTAGGATGAATGTATGTTGATGCATTTTAGTTGAGGCTAACTTGAGACAAAGAAAAGGGGCCAGGTAAATTTGAGTCGATGAAATCATTTCTCTAGGAGAGTGGGTTTGAGCTAGTCAAGAATAAAGGTATGCAGGTCTTGTTGACCCATTCTTCTAGCTAACAAATATGTTGGTTGAATGATGAGGGGCTGAGTGGATCAACACAAAAGCTAGGGTACCAAAAAATTAGGGAATCCATGCATTCATATGATCAAGTCTAGTCAATGGATCAACTGCAGTTGAAGGAGGTTGGAAGAGAGTAATTTCCAATTGAGTTGAGGTAGGCCAAAAAATAACTCCAGTTGAGTTAGATCACCAATCGAGGGTTTCGATCGTTTCTAAATCGAAGATAATTCAGGTTGCTAGTTAGTTGAGTCTGGAGAATTTCCAGTGGCTTTAGATGCAATTTCAAGTCAATGGACTAATGAGATGAGGGTCATAAATAAAAGACCATGAGCTCAGTCAATTTGAGTCGAAATTCAGGTCAATTCGATGGATTTGTATATCTCTAGAAAGAAACCTTAGCAATAGACATAGAGTTACAATCTTCCTTCCAGGGTTACCAATGAAAAATCCAAAGAACTCAACCTCCAATCAAAATCAACTCACCCAACCAACAAACAAAGTGTTGAGACTATTCGATCATACTTCGATCCAGTATAAAACCTATCTTATAAGTTCTAATACATGGCAAAGAGAAAAGCTACTATGCCTAGAATGTTGAACACTATTTCATTCTCATCCAAGTGTTTCTCTGTGAACACAATATCAAAAGACCATCACCTATGATACCATGCTGGTTCAAGCATTAAATATGGTGGAGAATGGATTTGAGATCAATGATCATGTCTAAAGACACCATTGCACTGAAGCATGCACATTCTCCATAAGAGAGAAAATAGATCTCCCAATAATAGACCGAACACAAGGATTATCTACAAACAAGTTATGGTCAAGGAAAAAACCAACAATATCAGGTGGATTCAATTACATCTGTCCATAAAATCAATATATGAGATCCTAAGTGGACATGGTTGAATAACAATTTAGTCGGTCATTGACCCAAGGAATTGGTCGAACCACTTAACCGACAAGGTGAGGTTTACGATGGAACCACATGTTCGAACAGATTGGAGTGTGTCGGGGGGCATCTATAATTATATCACATATCCCTTTGCTTGATATTTTATGTTTTGGCTTGCATTTTCGGTTTCTTAGATTAAAGAAGTTTGCATTTCAAAAAAAAATAGACAAAACAAATATTACTAGGGTATAGCTTTTAGGCCTTTTCCAAGAATTTTCATTGTTTTGCTTTTGCATTCAAGGATATTTTTTGTTGATTTATCTTTTCTTGCATGGTTGTTGCATGATTGTGAGGTTTTCTTGTTAAATTTGGAAATTAAAAAGGAAAAGTTATTTTCCTTCCCTTAGCTAGAATTCACTGAAAGGAAAATTTTGCATTGTTGCATATCCAATTTTTCTTCTTTGGATTGGAAGAGTCAAAAAAATCATTGAAGTTTCATTCGTTCCATTGAATGATAAAAAACCATAAGAAAAAGAATTCATAATCTAAAATCTATTATATGTTATTTCTTTCTAGAAAACCAAAATATCATAGGTTTTTGTAGCCTTGGTGTAGGATTGGAGAGTTAACCCTCCAATGCCACCAAAAAAAAACCTAGAAGTCACTAAAGAGAGAATAAATCCATTGTCACATTGTGTGTGTCGGGAAGATCCTTTAACATAAGAGTAAAGAACATGGTCACATTGGGGAAAGTAGGGTGATATCCCCACTCTACTTTTCTTGGGACCACTTTGACTACTACATATATGGGGGCCTTTGAAGTACCTAGCCTCCCTAAGAGGTAACTCTTCTTGATGATTTGAGCTTATTTACCCTACCCTTATGTGTGGTCAAACCTTTGACTATTTTCCTATTCATCGACTCTGAGGTGGTAACCTTAGTGGCTTATCCTAAGAATCAATAGAGGTGACTACAGGTGGGAAGTTCCTATGATACCTGGGGAAGACGTTCAATCCCTATTTCAATTCCCCTAAAGGGTTCCCTCCTTAATAAGGAGTACTTCAACCGATCAAGGATGTTATGTGTGGGTTACCATAACTATCCCTCGCACCTTCACTATCCAATGTTTTGGGGACTTGACATCCCCTAGATGGTTGGTCTTCAGAAGGCCCCTTGAGCCATTGGTTTTCCTATTGATAGCCTGGACTTGTTAGGGGTGTTATATTTGATCTCAAGTCTACGTCAGACATAGGATTAGTTTTTATTTTGTTCATAACACATTTTATTCACTGTGACTGAACAACCACTATGTTGGTCCCATCGACAATCAGCACTTGCACTTATTACAGAGAAACAACCACCTCTTAAATAATGAGCGGTAGGTTACAAAGAGTTCGAAGAGTTAGACATAAGGTACGAGGAGAGTGAGACATTTGAAGTTGATGTGGTTGAAGAAATTCCATCACCTCATTTTAACTCTTCTTTGACTACTCCTAGTATTAGCAATCCCATCCCATCCATTGTGATTCCCACACCTAGACCTACATCCAATGGGGGCCATAGCCTTGGTTTTAGTGTTGGGAGTGGAATTTGTTCCAACCCCAATGTCTCTATAGGAATTCTAGTGATGCCAAATGTTGGTTTTCCATTCGGTTGGAACATATCTAGTGGATTTTGAACTATCCCTAGTCAGTCTAGGGGAATAATTTTTATGGGGTATTTAACATCCTGTTGGGTAGCACATTGATTCTTGGAAGCTCTATTCCTTCCACGTTTACTTTTGTTCTTGGGGAAAATCCCCCTTTAGACACTTATGCCTAGGAATTAGTGGACCTTCTAGTTATCCCATTGTTTCTAGGGGCATACCCTCTAGGGAAAATATTTCCTAGTGGGGTAATTATCCTTTTATCCACATGTATGGTCTTGGAGTTACGTTTTGGGGATAGTTTTGGTAAGGGGAGTAGTTTTCCTTTAGTTTCAATGGATACTCCTAGAGGTAATCCTTTTGGGTTCATTTTTTATCATGGAAGTGGTAATTATTTTTAGTCCTCTTATCCATGAAGGAAATCCTTCTAGGGGCATGTTTAGTCCCAGGAGAAACCATGCTTCTGGGAGTCCTTCATGTTGGTTGTGGAGATTGATTATCTTCTTGATTAAAATGTATTTGTTTTCATCCTTTTTTATACCCCATGAATACTTTACACCCTAGAAGAATGTACACTCCTCCACGTAGGGGAGTGCAGTGGGGGTTACCCCCCTGTAGGGTTCAGGGGAAAGTGGGCCCCCAATGGGGGTTCAGGGACAATTCTCCTAAAGGAAAAATTGCCTTGTAAATGTATATTGTAATTTCAATGTAAATATGGATCATTCATTATAAGGTCGCAGATATGACGGTAGAAGTTATGTTAGGGTTTTTTACCCTAGAAGGTAACCCTCTTTTATGAGGGAAATCCATTGCAACTATGTATCATTGCGAATA
Organism: Picea abies; assembly: GCA_900067695.1. NCBI lineage: Eukaryota > Viridiplantae > Streptophyta > Pinopsida > Pinales > Pinaceae > Picea > Picea abies. Next base: position 10,035 of record CBVK0100485456.1, read on the forward strand.
TTGTATTATGAGTGAGGATATTGTGAGATAAAGAAGAGGACGTTACAACGGGTGTGTTATAGGTTGTGTTTCATCATTTGATGGATAATAATAATGGAAGAACCTGGAAATTTATCTGGTGGACATAACCCACACTGGGTAAACCACGTATATTCATGTCTCTATTGTATTGTGTATATTATTTGTTTTATTTCCACATTTGTTTTATTTTATTTCTCTGCGATCCTATTTTTCCAAAAATTCCATACCTAGGGGCACTAATTATTTTGTAACTCCAAATCCTTCTGGAAACATGAATATGTGGGGACCTTGAGGCCCATATGGGTCATAGTATGATTCATCATACACCCAATATTCCTTTTCCAACACGTTGTTCCTTTCCTGTGACATCAGACTTATCGGATTTTTCATGTTTGACAAATACCCCCACTATCCATGATCTTCTATGGCCATCCATACCTGCAAAGCTACCATATGACATGATCCAGTTTGATGGTAAGCCAAGAGAATTCTCATCCACACATATCATGACTTATCATTTGTGTTGTTCATCCAACTCTTTAATGGATGATAGTGTTAGAATACATATTTTCCAACAATATTTTACTTGAGGTGCCACAAAGTGGTACATATAACTTAAATGTTTTTCACTTTATAGCTTCAATAACTTGGCCATGGATTTTTTTACACAATTTAAGTAACCCATTAGGTATGTGATTGGGACAAAGGTATTGAAATATTTGCGTTAAGATATATACACTCACACTTTTGATCATATTCATGAGTGGATATGAAGGTGTCGAATGATCAAAGCCAAAATTCCTAAAAAACTCCCCATGGAGTGGTTCACCAAATACCTCTTTCCCCCAATTGCTAAATATATTTCTATGGTAGGGGTGAATTATGAGGAAAAAGCCATCTTACGTTCCCAACATTTCGAACTCATCTTTTCTCAACATGGTACCCTATATGATATCATTATGGACGCTCTCAGGCCATCAATTGATCCTCATGGGAAAAAAATAGGACCCCATGTTGATGGTGTGGTTGATCCTGTTTCCAATGCATATGTGGGTCGGTATTTGGATAGTTTGGTAACATGCATATTTCGTCAAGCACACCAATTGCTACACCCACCACCCAAACTGATCAAAATATCGTTCATCCCTCTAAGGTGAATTCGGTGCAATCCATGCAACTGAAGAATCATCAAAATCCTTGGGGGAAGAAGAAGAATAAAAATAAAAATTCTAATAATGAACAAGGATCCCCTTAATCCCAAAACAATACCAGGGGAGGCACAAAAGAAAATAAAAAGAGTAGGTTCCATTGCACAATCTGTAATGAGGACCATCCCACTCATCAGTGTCTTGGGAAGGATGAAATTCATGGATACCTTTCCCAATAGAAGGATTTCTATCAAATTACTATCTTGACTCATCCATCCCCCCCCAGCCTAAAAAAATGGTTGCATCAAATCCTACCCCTACGCAATAGGGAATGGAAAGTACTCCTCAATTCTATGGGTCGTCCTCATCCACCAACATTATGATGTGTGACCAGATGGTTTCCATACAAACTCTAGTAGGAAATTATGATACTCCTAAGGTAGGTCATGTGAATAAGGATCCGACTTCCTCTTCCTAGCTTGGTGTTCCTCTCTAGTTATATAATCCATCCTTTGAGACATTGTTTTTCCCACCTGAGGGTTTTCTTCAATGCCGATGCATAATCCGAATATGCAGGCCATCCAAAACTATAGTATTGTGGAAGACTTGTCTCATGCACCATGTGTGATGTCATATTTATAAGTCCTCCAAAGATACCTCACATAGTACAAAGCTTTGTTGTTTTTCATAGGTGAGGTTGATTCCTCAGATTCTATTTTTATTGAATTGGACATGCACCAAGCTTATAATCGATTTTCCCACCAAATCACTTTTCAAATTAAAGTGAGAATAATTGGGGAAAATATATTCCACATAGTGTTTTATGAAGGTTCCTTGACTTACACTATTCCCATGGCCTATTAGAAAGCCCTTGAGTCTCCAAATATCGACCCATCTAACACCATGTTGAAGGATTTTTATGGAAACATGTTGAAGCCTCGTGGAATTATCATTGCATTGCCCATTGATTTAGGTGGCAAGATTGTCTCCGTTGAGATGGAGGTGGTAAATTCTTATTTGAAATATAATTTTATACTTGGGAACACTTTGTTATACAATATTTCCACTATTTTGTTTTCAATATTTACGGTCTTACACTTTCCTCACCAAGGAAATATCTTCACCATTGATCAACTTGCATTATGTACCCCATACCATAGAACCAATGTGGTTTATAATATACCCTTTCTCAATGATTTCCAGAATGCTGACATGAGTGTTAGTGTAGGGATGTTCACATAATACTTTGTCATCGGTTCACTTCCCCTTCCCCCATCACCCCTTACTACGATTATCGCTCCGATCAATATGATCTCTTCATTTACTAGTGGATCCATCAAATCTTTCAATTCTTGGGTGATTCCTCGTTCAAATAAAATTAAGTCTTAAGAAGCCAACATGTTGCTCACAGCAGCTGAGATTTCTTCCTCAATGATCGCGTCAGCCTCAGCTAATATTTTTCAACACCTCCATCCTCATATGGAGTGTGACCAAACTACTCCACCCACATGGGTTGTTGACTCTCTGAGTTCACATGATTTCTTCGATACTGAGTTTCCTCTAGATAAGTCCATATTAGATGTCATGGATTCCATATTTGAGCCCAAGGATGAGATGACACATCAATCATATTGTCCCGATTTATAAGTGATGATATTTATCATGATGATTCTTGATCTAGTATTGGAGGAATTTGTTGGAGTGTCCAGTAGACCTGCTAGTCTTGACCCTTTTCTACATTGGTTATCTTTTTTGGAACTTGCCACTGATTTTTCTACTGATCCTTCCTTTGAAGATTTGTGTTTTGTACCTATTGACAAGCTAAAATGGCCCGTTCAATCAGTTGAGGGAAAATGCCCGATGTCAAGTACAAATTAGACCCACTCTCGTTTGGAGCAGCGCTTCCGACCTGATTTTGTCCTAGGTATGAACTAACTAAATATGAATCTGAGAACCAAAGGTTCTCAGATGAATGAAAAATAAGATAAAAGAAGTAAATACAACTAAACTAAAATTAAACTAAGATGTATGATTATTATTCTAAGATGCAGTTTCTAAACTAAAACTATTTAAATTGATCTATCTTGATCAGGACATAACTAACAAAATAAATGAATATAGTGAATAATGTGCATTACTTGAGTAGAACAAATTCGTGACACAAGTGGTAAATAAATTTGATAGCATAATCTTTTTAGAACCAAAGAATTGATAACTTTAATGATATTATATTATCGTTGTATTCATTCTGAAAATCATGATAATTGTAAACTGTAAACGTTGATTTAGAAATAATTTATCAACTAACATTCACATACTATAAATAGACAGATCCATAAACAAAATAATCTCATTCACACACATCAGTACCATAATCTTCAAATTTAGAATGTCTCTTGGATTCAAATTAACTTGTAACAAAAATAATGTCATGCTAGCTTCAAAAACCAAAATCCATTTCAAATGGGCCATGCTCCCTTCATATAGTGAGGGGGGAAATCTTACGATCATTCTTCTTGGTAATCATAAAAATTTGGACCATTTCACAAAAAATACCCTTCATATTCAAGAATAGATTACAATATAAAAAGAAAACAACATCTAAAAAGAAACACGGAATTATGTAATCATGATGTGGTCCTCTCTTGTTGTTGGTCTCGATATCATTTCCAAGTGGATTAGTCATTTAAAATTCTCTCAAGTTTTCACGATTGCAATGTCTCTAAGATTGATTCTCCATTACAGACTTTTGTAGACACTTCTTGATATAACTGCTCCATTGTAGCTTTTACAAAGGATTGAATCTTATCGATGAGCCATGTAGGAAACAAAAGATATTATTCAATTGATTTTTCTTCAAATAACATCAGATCTTGAATGCTTGTTTGATTGGATTTCTTTAGATCTTCCACTTCAACCACCCTTCTACTGAAAAAAGTTGTTTCATCTATAGATTGAAATGGTTGTACCCTTGCCTCTGTGACGATATCATTAAATTCTTTCCATATTTGTGCACATGTGTCAACAACTACTCCTTGGGTGGAACACACACTCATGAAGAGATGTTTTCTAGTGTCAAAAAGCATTTTGTACCTGAGTCTTTCTCTTTTCAAATAAAATGGTAGGGAGGTAGGTGGAGGTTGAAGCATGTCCTGCCAATTAATAATCTCCTTAAAAGTCTTGCTAGCTTCCCGATATCTTCCTTGAGTCTCTATCAAAGTATTATACAAATTAAGTTGTTCTTTCCGCTCCACATGTATGTTGATCAACATATTAAGGAGTTCATTCTTTTCCTTTGCTAAATTTTCAATGGAAGCCAATGATTATGCTTTGATGGACTCCATGGTACATGTCGAGGCTCTAGTGTTTTCTAGAGCGGCATTTAGTTTATGTCTTTCCACCTCTAACTTGTTCATGTGGGTGTCTTATAGGATTTTCATCCCTTTTCAAACTCTTCATTCAAGTGGTCTCTTTGTGCATGTAGGGAATCATTGATTTAACCTAAATTTAGACCTTTAGCTACTTTGAAAACTTCCTCGATATCTATGGTGAATTGGTCTTTTATGCATTGCAACTCTGTTTCCAGCTCTACTACTCAATTCCTAGAAATATTCAAGGCATTAGCTACCTCCAGAAAATAGGAGGCATTTAATCCTACAAAGTTGTTGAGAACTAAAGCTGCCTGAACCACATTCTCTTTAGGATTAGGACTGACCTTCCATTCTAATAGCCTTCTTGCATATTACTTAGACATGGTGTCTTCTCCTCTCTTTATTTTCACCTATATCTTCTCGATGCTTTTAATTTTGTTGTCAAAGTAGTAGTCTCCAATAATGACTATAGATCCTTCAAAATTGGGAGCTTGGGAAGAGGGAGGAATCCCATGGTATGGAGCTTAGGGGGGTGTAATATAGAGGAGGTATATTCACAATGCCTAGGTTCTGTGTTGACGGAGTGTCTGGGTTCTGGTTTAAATTCTTCTTCAAAATCTCATCAACTTTCCTCTTTGATTCATCCTCGTCGACCAATCGCTTCACCTCTACCTCTTCAATCAGTTTCTTAGCTTGTGCTTCATTAGATAGCCTCTTGGCTTCCTCATCCTCTACAAAAGTTTTAGCTTCTTCTTCTTTCTTCTTTTGTAGAGCGGCCTGATGTGCCATGCACTAATATTCTATCTTGATCTTCTCCTCAATGTGTCTTCTTTGATAATATTTCTCCTCTTGAAGCCTTTTCTGCTCAAGCTTCTTTTCCTTTTGGGTCTTCTTGTCTTCTTTGGAATTTTTGGTATATCGTTCTTGCTGACACAAATTCTGGAATTGGGATAAATTTTCCATCTTGAATTCTTCTTGTTAGATATCAAGTTCTCTCTTTGCAGTTTCATGGGGAATTTGGTGACTTCATCATAAGAGAGTACTCCTTTAAATTTATCCTCCTCAAAATCAACAACGTGAATATTTGGATGAGTGAGGCCGATAGACTTGATGTTATTGATAGCTAGCTCATGAGGATAATGGTCTTTAGGCTCACCCGAGCACAAGATTAACTCTTGTAAGTTCTCAGCTTCCTTCCTTTCATGTTGAGCATTGGATATGGAGTAGCTTCCAATGTGGAGAGGAAAGATTGGCCACAGTATTTTACTGCTAGTTTGCAAAAGTGTGGTGATGCCAAACCCCATTCTTTGGTATGCTATTTCCCTCATTAGTAATCAATCTTGAACAAAGTAAGGAAAGAGATGTGGGGCCCATGTGGTCTCATAAACACTGATAAATAAATAGTACTTGCAAAAAAACCAACTGATCACCCCTTTCATCCCATTCCTAGCCTCAAAGGATATCCTATGTCTGGGGAAGACGAAAAGGAAGAAATACATAGGGGAAAGGTTAAATTTAATCTCTCATAAAAATGTTGTATGAATTTTATGCTCCATAATTGCGAGTAATAAACATGAATGGGGGGATGACTTCGGTCCCAATTCCATCCCAATTAGGGAAATTGTACTGAGGAACACATGGAGTATATCATATAAGAAGACATGTAAAAAAATGGCTTCTTCATACCTGGGAGATTCTTTATGTGCAAGCATAGATTAAAGGCTAGGATATCCACCCAGTTGAATATTTGTTCCATTCTAACGAAAGTGTGTGCCAAAGGTAGCCAGTCAATTTGGAAGTGTGTATTCTTTTCTTCCTTACATAAACGATAGAGCATGGCCACCAATATATTGTAAGTATTTTTAATCCTATGGGTGTAGACAAATTTCTTACCTTGTTTAAGGGTTTCATCCTTGTCCACCCACTAGTGTTTCATCTATTTTTCTGGTCCTTTTCTTTCCTGGGAGAAAACTTTTAGAAAAGGTTCATTCAAGGAGAAAGTAGGCGAGGGAAGGTGATATTTAGAGATAATATCCTCTGGTATGATAGAATATACTCATGCCCCCTTCTTGGCCATGTTTTTTTTTCATGGATCTGTCAAATTGCATGAGGCATCACTGTGATGCCTCGTTGTATGGGAATAGATGTGGTCTGGAAGCTACTAGGTGGATGCCACTTTTCAGGATATTCTGGTACACCTATAAAACTTCGACGTATTGACGAAACTTTGCAGAGTCAAATATCCTATATATCTCTTCAAAGTCAGGGAAATGGTCCTTGCCAATATGAGGAATTGTGTCAATCACCCAAGTTTTGACTGGATGAGATGATGATTTGGGTCCCGTGGAACCCTAGAAGTACACTGAGATTCTAGATCTTTTGGGATTTTGTCTTGCCATGATAAATAACCAAATTAACCTGCAATAACATGTTAAAAATAATATCATCCTATCTTAAGTATAACACATTATCTATAATAATGAAAAATTAGTTAAGAAATAGAAAAAAAAGGTGACCGGTAAATAAACAGTTGCATTAACAGAGAAGAATATCTCGGTAAGTAAGGGAGTCTAGAAGAAAATCAAAATATTACGGTCCAAGATGTGTTTTGAAAGGGTGTTTTTTATAACTTGCAATGCACATACAAATAGCGCCAATATGCCATAACTCAGTTGTGTATGAGGATCTTGCTAAATCCAATATTATATTTTCCCATTAATGCGTGTCATTTCCATGATTAAAGATTATTAAGAAGGATAGATGCATTGACTAAATCATCGGGGGAAGTGCTAAACCAAATCTTCAAATAAGACCGTTATCGGGGTCGAGATTTCGGAGTATGAGAGATCGAGGTATTTTCAAACTTCGAAGGTATATTCCCTTCTATGTGGACCAATGGGTGGCACCTGAACCTCAATCAATAAATAGTGATATGAAAAGAGGTGGGACCCGTTGGGGTACTGACATTGGGGGAAATCAGGATGAGGGAAAAACTAAAACTTGAGGGGAAGGTATTGAAAGAGTATTCATTGGTTTTTAGAAAGGCGCGCTAAACTATGTTCTTTATAGAATATCAGGACATGGTTGTCAGAGGTTTTAACGATGTGGATCCATTTGAGCTCCGACAAAATAGGTATCAAAGAATATTCTTTCGGCCTAGGCGAATGTCTGGGATACACATGTGAGAGAGGTCAAGTGGCCATCGTAGTTTTATCTTTGGAGTTTGACAATATGAGGCTTAAAAAATCTCCCGACGAGGAGGTATCAAAGGTAATATTCTTTCTATACTTTAGAAACATTGTTATGTCTTGAAAGCAGTAACAACGACTCATTGGAGGATGATAAAACAAGAAGACAACAATCCAATATCAGGATGCCACTTTCATAGTTGGTCATTTGATAGGTCACAAATATCCTTGGGGCTCCGTGAAAGGAAAACATTTTGAGAGATGGAGTCATAAGAGTGCAAAGATGAGAGTTTAAGTTAACGCGTGAAAAGGGGACTTCGACGAACACAATCCCGAAATGGATTTGAGTTAATATTGGGTTGTCTTGGAGAAGTAAGGATGTAGGTCTTGTAGGTTCAATGATAGGTGAAAACAAAAAAGATAAAAATATATTAGGGACCCATAAAATTTAAAATATGGGGGGTGTTGTGTGAAATTACCCACAATAATTTGCGACTTACCGGGAAGAACCAGTTATCTACAGGTCCAAAAAGAGAGAGTCACTTCAATTAGATTGAAGTGAAATTTACCTTAAAAAATTCCATTTAGTATTAAAATCAAGGACCCCACATTCAATGGTATGTATGCAAGCCATAAAGAAAAAACATGTTATCAATGATCTTCCACATAATTTGAAGGATCAGTTTTGGGAAACTTCATAAGTCCACAGTGAAATTGTGAGAGTGACACCACAAAGAAAATGTAAGGTAGCTAGAGAGGTAGGGG
>CBVK0100485457.1:0-18527 GCA_900067695.1 Picea abies
AGTCAATCGGTTACAAGCACAGAGCCTCAAAACCCTTACTCCGCACAGGATAAAAGATCTGCGCAGCTTGCTAGATCCTTCTTCGTTGCGTTACAACACAAAGACTTCCACAGTCTGTTATAACCACTTGCACTTAGCTTTAAAAGTCTCTCACAGTCATGAACAAAGCACTTACAGACTCTACTTGTACTTAGTATACATTCACATCACATAGATGCACTACTACTTCTATCTAGCCTAAGCATATATTTATATATACAAAATAGGCCTAAACATGGTGTTGGCCCTTGACCAAGTTTTGGGAGATTCTTGGTCATAGTGACCTATTTTGGGAATTTGATAGCTTGTCGAAGGAGGAGCATAAGACGAAGCAGAGATCAAGGGATCTTGGCCCACTTTTGGGTCCTTTTTGGGTTTTTGGGATTATGTAACGAGATTGGGATGTTGGCCCATGGGTTTACCCATGCTTAGGCCTATTTTGTAATGTATAAATAGAGATATAGGCATCTATGTGATGTATGCTAAGTGAAAGTAGGGTTTTGTTAGTACTTTGTGCATGACTGTGAGAGAGTTGCAGAGCTAAGTGCAATTTGTTGTAACAAATGGTGGAAGGCTTTATGCTGTAACGCAAGGAAGAAGGATCTAGCAAGCTGCACAGATCTTCTTTCCTATTCAGAGTAGGTTTTGGTGGCTCTGTGCTTGTAACCGATTGACTGAAGATAATAAAGAAGAAGAGTTGGTAGACATAGCCCTAGGGTGGGGGTGAACCATGTAAACACTGTGTTTTCTTGCTTTGTGCTTGTCTGGATGTGTTTATATCTTCTTTTGCTAAGTTCTTAGAGATGATTAGATAGATACACTTATGTTTAGTGCTAATGATGTATAAGAATGTTATATTTGATCTATATGAATGTGCTGAGTGCTTAATCTGCTATATATGACCTATTTATTGATGCTAAGTGCTTAAGTACGTTATATCAGTGCGAATGTTGTGAAGCCTTGTTTTATCAGTGAAGTGATTATTGATTATATATTGAGGAACTGACAATGCTAAGTGCTTTATTAAGTATTATAATCATAGATCTGTGTCCCAGCTAAGGTTGCAGACACCTGAGTCTTGCAACCACCCCTGCCTCTACCTCAGGTGAGACTTCATCTAATTCGCAGGTGTTTCCAAAAGGTCCAATAGTTAGGGATTTGTTGGTGCATTGTTGTAGCATTGAACCCTAGGTCTTCCCCTGTGCCAAAAAATGGTTCTGTTGCCAGGACCTGAAACTGTGATTGTTGGGAACTAAGAAAGAGGAAGCTTTGTGCAAAGATCCATCCTGAAACTGTGAAAGTTCTGTGCATAGATCTTCTTCCCTAGTGCGCAACATTCTACTTGACCTAAGAAGCTTTGTGCTAAGGAAAATAAGTCTAATATGAAGAAAATAGGTAAGCTCTAGAAGCTTGGTGCCCTAAGAAAGGTAAAAGTGGGAATTCTTGATTAAAAAGAGGTAAGATCTGCAAGCTCTGTGCTATGATAAAGGTAAGAATAGTTAAAAGTTTTATATCTAGAAGCTTTGTGCTTTGTAGAAGTAAGATAAGTGGAAATTTTTGTTTCTAGAGTATGGATCTAGGTATGTTTAATAGAGTCTGCCCTAGTTTGAAAAATAGGGTATTAATAGATGAAAGGAGATTTGATATGACTAGATCTGATAAGAATAGTGAAAGATATGTTATACCTATGCATAGAAAGAATGTTTGGACTAACAAATGGATGCGGGATCTTAGAAAGAATTTATTGCAGGTTAGCTCCTATGATCCTAGCGCACAGTATAGGAGAAGCTAGGGATCATTTAAAAGAAAAAGAGGATTAACCCTCTGTTACAACTACAAAAAACCAAGACATCTTGCTAAGGCATGCACTGGGATAAGACCTGCTTGTCTTTGTTGCAAAGCTATGAACCATGAAGTGTTGGATTTCCCTAGAATGATTGCTAAGATTGAAAGTATGAACATAAGACAAGAAAACCCTAAGGCAGATCCAAAAACTAAGGCTATAGAAAAACCACAGAAAGAATCAAAGAAGGTATTGCTATAGATGAAAGAAACCTTGAATGACCACCGACATGTTAGATTATCAGAGATCTTTAAACACAAGGAATGCCTTGAAGCAAGAATAGGAGACTTCGACATTGACTGTGTTCTACATGAGGAAACACAAGTGAATATCATGACAGAGAGAACTTGGGAAGTTATAGGAAGGCCTGCTATGATTCCTTCATTAGGAGGAATAGGGTTATTCATAGGAAAACTGGTAAACCTATGTGGAAAGATCACTTAGATATCTATGAATGCCAATGGAACTTCGACAAAAGAATATTTTGAGATTATTCAATTTATTAAGGACAACGCCTTGTTTACCATGTTACTAGGGAAACCTTGGATTGAAAGAGATCAAGCTAGACGAAAAGAAGAAGAAGTTTTGGAGAAGAAGAGAAAAGAGTTAAAAGATTTCATGACTAGAAGGATCACATACTTGATTGAAGAACAAGAGAATAGGTCAAAGATACTTAACACTAGATACCCAAATGTCGAAGCTACAAGAACATTAGAAGACTCGTAGAAGACTGAGGTACCTATCTCAGATAAAGAAGAGGTGTTAATCATGAATCCTAGGAAAGAATCTCAATAGCGCGCAGTGACTATGTCCAAAGACGATAAGAATCAGAATGGAAAAAAGAATACCGAGACGAAGCTCACTGGGAGGAAGGATAGAAAGATAAGTAAGAAGATAGAAAAGTTTGAAAAGTTACAGAAGGTTCCAAAGGGAACTTCAGAGACAAAAAATTTGCAGAATGGGAGCTTCGCCAGGATATCAGAACAATGACACATGGCACTTTGCCATGGTGAGGTATTATAGTCGTTGGGACCGATATATCCATTCGACTTCTTCTCCGAATGGGTCAGAAAACATTAATAGCTCAACACCATACTGTTGGACTATGCCATAGCAGATAGAACACGAGTTAATGAGGCTTCATACCCATTACAAGAGAATTGTTTCTGAGTTGCCTATTTATCCCATCGCACCATGCACAGAGAACAATTTTTCTAACCAAGAATTTGAGCCCGCAGACCAAGTGAATTGTGTACAATGATCATTGCCCTCTTGCTGTTTATTCTAGTGCAGTATCTAAGTTAATTGTGAACTCGATATTATTAATTACGAGTGCGTGTGTCCGACGAGCTCACCGCAGTTGAAGAATCAGTAACAGAAGTACTCCTTGACTTGATGACTAAAAGAGTCATGTCAGAGAGAGGATTTTCTACCAGTCTACAAGCATCATCGACGAGAGGACTATCGGCCTCTCCATCCACTGCTCGAGCTGGACCATCACAACCTGCTGATGAGAAGCGAACCAAGCACAGATATGCTCTCGCGAATGCTAAGTTGATTCCAAGAATTTTACCTGCCTATCTACCACCTATGAGTAGCACAATAAATCGAGACAGTGTGACCAAAGACTTTGAGTATGAATTGGTCACTGCATACCTCCCGAAGGGGATACACACAGTTTATGTAGATCAAGAAAAGATAGAAACGTTGAAGTTTAGCGACTTCAACCTCAGCGACAGGAAGGTCTATAGCATGCTTGCCCCACATAAGTACCTGACCAGGACAAAAGGAAATAATTCAAAGATAATTCCTCAGTCATGGACCCATAACCTCGCGCAGTCCACACTGCTCAACATCATGAATATTCCTCACTTCGGAAGACATCAAGAAGTGAATTCATGCGTCAAACTGATGTTGTATTGTTACCATGGTGGACACTTGTGGTTAAACCATTGTATCATAGTGGATCTGACATTGATCAATCATATCACAGGGCTGAGTATGCAAGGCTTTGACCCATAGGATTTATACCCTGGAAAAACAATGGATTGCGCTCTAGCACAAAGGATCAAGGAAACCTATGGAGATGTCGAAAATGGAACACGATGCTACAAGGTAGCTTCTATCCAAAGCGACACAGTGTGCCTAGCCTATCAATTGATCACAGGAAAGTTAATCTGCAAGAACCGACCCACCCAAGTGACTGGTTTTGTAGTCGACCTCGCATGGAAGTGCGCGGAGGGCCTACAAATGAATTGGGTGAAGTAACTTGTGAACCAGTTGGAACTAGACTGCATAGAAGAACAAGATCAAGGATATGAGTTCCACTTCAGTTGGATTCTAATCCTATTTTTTCATCGCATGGGAGATGTCGGAAGGTGCGACCTTCCTAGACAATGAGCCCTTTGAACCTCTGGCCGCGAATTTTAGTATAGTGTGGTATTCCAGTGACATGAACAAGCAATGGAAATCAAATGCCATATTCCACACATATTACAATCAAATGAAGTTATCTATCCAGTCTGAGCCTCGTATCACTCCAAATACTCTCCACAGGTTTTGACCTTTAATGAAATTCAGCGCGGGCCACCATTTCATTTATATTACAATGCATAATGAAATTCAGCGCGGGCCACCATTTCATTTATATTACAATGCACGCCGATGAACACAAGTAGCAACTTCAATATTACTACAAGATGACAGAGGAGGACTTAGAAGAAATCACCAAGGACTGGTCAGTGGACCTCCTCATTCCAGCAGACCCTACGGAGATATATGATTTAGACAATCCAGAAACTGTGTCGAATACACCCAGACCTAGCAAGATAAAGAAGATCGAAGAGGTCCATTATTTAGATAGCGCATCTGTGAAGACTTCTTCCATATCAGTAGAGCAAGGAGGATATGGAAGAGAGATAGATGGCACAGAAGTTGAACATAAGAAAGGCAGGGTTACACCGCCTAGAGATGAGGAGGATCCCTCGAATAAAAGGAAGGTTTCCCTGCCAAAACCTTCCTCCCGGAAGAAAGTGAAAGAAACCATGAAAAAAATGCAGACCATCCTCACCTCCGACAACTTCGATTTTATCATAGAAGCCCTAAATGATGCTTCGTTAGAGATAGAAGAGAAGGAAGAAGATAAGCAAGAGGAGGTGTTGCGTAGGATTAAGGACAAGCTCCAAGGAGTGCAACAGACACTACAATCCATCCGCGCAGTCTCCATTGCATCTCTGTTAGTAGAAACATCAAAACTAGGAAATGATCCAACTCAACTCCATCGCATTGCTGATACAATCGAAGCTCGCCTTCAATGAGCTCAGGAAGAAATAGCGCAAGCTACCTAGGCTTTGGAAAAAGTACAGGGAGACCTTGTAGAACAACACAGTACTGCAGAACAAGAAAAGATTGCTCTGCAAGTGAAGTGGGATGAAGAAAAAGAAAAATTGCAACAAAGCAAGGAACAGTTGTTTGCAGAGCAACTCGAAGTAAAGGAAATGATTCACAGAGCACTTCACTTTGTGACAGTCATAGAAGTAAAGACCGAAGAGCGAGCTCCACAACAGGTGGCACAAATTGAAGAAGTAATCCAGGAGCTCTAACAGTGCATAGCAGACTTGGAGCTCTGCACTATGCCCGAGACCCCTCAAGATGTAAGAGACCAAAGGGAAGCAACTGCCCACAGCGCAATTGACAAACTAAAAGCTCTTGCCTTAGAGTACAAGCAAATGAGTAACCACAGTGCCCAAACATATGAGAACCTCACCAAGAATCCATAGCTATAGGCATTAGAGTCGTAGCTCAAGGAAGAAAATTAGCAGGCACACACACTACAGGCACAAATGAAGGCATTGTCGGCCATGGAAAGAATGAAGTGGTCTCAGGAGTAACACACCGCCCAACATCAGATCCATACGATTCAAAACAGATTGATGGAAGTTACTCAACGACTTCAACTAGTGTAGCATAAGGCATGCCAATTATTCACAGAGGTTGAAAGCCAAGGAGTAGAGCTAGAAAAGGTTGTCATCACAGCAGAACAACACCTATAAGGGCCCGTGAATGATGCAGTGATCCAAGAGTTCACTGAGAAAGAGGTCGTCACACAACAACAAGACGAAGAAGCTCAAGCCAAGCTCGAGGCCTTCAAAGAAGAACTAGTCAGATAAGAGTGACTGGGGACGAGTCACATGTGAGTGTTGGGGGCCTATTGGCCCTTGACCAAGTTTTGGGATATTCTTTGTCATAGTGACCTATTTTGGGACTTCGACAGCCTATCAAAGGAGGAGTGCAAGACGAAGCGGAGATCAAGGGATTTTGGCCCACTTTTGGGTCCTTTTTGGATTTTTGGGATTATGTAACGGGATTGGGATGTCGGCCCATGGGTTTACCCATGCTTAGGCCTATTTTGTAATGTATAAATAGAGATATAGGCATCTATGTTATGTATGCTAAGTGCAAGTAGGGTTTTGTAAGTACTTTGTGAATGACTGTGAGATACTTGCAGAGCTAAGTGCAAGTGGTTGTAATAGATGGTGGAAGGCTTTGTGTTGTAATGAAAGGAAGAAGGATCTAGCAAGCTGCGTAGATATTCTATCCTATGTGGAGTAGGGTTTTGGTGGCTTTGTGCTTGTAACCGATTGAATGAAGATAATAAAGAAGAAGAGTTGGTGGATGTAGCCCCAGGGTGGGGTTGAACCACGTAAACACTGTGTTGTCTTGCTTTGTGCTTGTCTGGATGTGTTTATATCCTCTTTTGCTAAGTTCTTAGAGATGATTAGATATATACGCTTATGCTTAGTGCTAATGATGTATAAGAATGTTATATCTAATCTATATGAATGTGCTGATGCTTAATCTGCTAGATCTGACCTATCTATTGATGCTAAGTGCTTAAGTACGTTATATCAGTGTGAATGTTGCAAAGACCTATTTTATCTGCAAAGTGATTATTGATTATATATTGAGGAACTGACGGTGCTAAGTGCTTTATTAAGTATTATAATCACAGATATGTGTCCCAACTAAGGTTGCAGACACCTGAGTCTTGCAACCACCCCTGCCTCTACCTTGGGTGAGACTTCATCTACTTTGCAGGTGTTTCTGAAAGGGCCGGTAGTTAGGGCTTTGTTGGTGCATTGTTGTAGCATTGAACCCTAGGTCTACCCCTATGCCAACACATGGGTAAACCCATGGGTTGTTATCCCCTTCCTGTTACATATTCCCACATCCCAAAAAGAACCCAAAAGGGGTTGAGATCCCATGATCGCTGCTTCATCTTCCGCTCCTCCTTTGACAGGCTATTGAAGTCCCAAAATAGGTCAACATGACCAAGAATCTCCCAAAACTTGGTCAAGGGACAACACATTACATGTTCATCAGATTCAGAAGAAGCACTGGAGAAATGGCAGAACAAAATGTATGAATTATCTACAAGGAGATGTGCTAGATTAACTAGAGACGTTCATTGAATCGGCACAACAGTAAGTAACTTTCCCACCTTTGATGGTCTGAATCCTTTAGAAACCTTCTTGTCAGAATTTGAAGCAAGTTTACCAACACAATAGAGATTGTTGTCAATGGATGAGGCCTTGAAAGAAACACCAGCAAGATGGTGGGGGACACAAAAAAACAATATTACAGAATGGGTACAATGTCATACCCTCATGACCATGTGGTTCTCAGCACAAGTGGAAGGCTGTGAAGTTTGGTACACAGGTCGAATGTGCCCAAAGGACCATGTGAAAAGTTTCGAGGAAGGCTGGAGAACCATTCCCTGAAGAGTAGTGGGTGCACAAGTTCATTAACACACTAGACACAACCCCTATCAACTGGTACCTTCAAGCGGAGCTGCGCCTCATCACTGTAGATTGGGAAGATATGACTTAAAACTTTGTCACCACCTTTTTATTCAAAAGTCAATATCCTACAGTAGATCAAGCATTATATATTGTAAGACAAAAATTATTTGAGGAGGCCTCGAGCCCCCCTTTAGAACAAGAAGAGGACGAATGGTCTGTGCCCCTCCAGAAACTACAAGGATGTTATAACATCAATGCTAATGAAGACGATGATCTGAGGAAGGTGAACATTGCAGAAACAAAAGGCCAGAGAGATGTGTAAGGACAAGGAGTTGAGCTACCATTCATTGGACACCCGATCAAGATTAAGAAGGTCAACATTAGAACATAGCAGACATCGAAGCTTGCAAATGCTGGAGATTATTAGGACACTGCTACTATTGACAAGATAACAGAGTTATTGCATGAATATCAAGACTTGTTTCCAACCAAGTTCACTGATATGAAGGGCATTAAAGGGCCTATGGGAGAGATGAGGATTCCTTTGAAACCAGATGCAATACCAGTCAAACAGAGACCATACAGATTGAACCCTAAATATAAGGAGAAAGTGAAGACTGAGCTCAACAAAATGCTAGAAGTAGGGATTATAGAACCTGTCGAAGAATCATAGTGGATTAGCTCTATGGTAGTACAAGACAAGAAGACATGAGAGATCAGGATCTACATAGATATCAGGAAACTGAATGATGCCTATTTGCATGACCCCTTCCCTACACCATTCACTAACGAAGTTTTAGATAATGTGGTAGGCCAGGAGGTATATTGTTTTATAGATGGATTTTCAGGATACCATCAGATTCAGATTTCCAAGGAAGATTGCCATAAGAACACATTTGCAACAGAATGGGGATCCTACTAGTATATAGTGATGCCATTTGGATTGAAGAATTCCCCAACCATCTTTTCCAAGGTGGTGGTCGAAGCATTCAAGGAGTTTCTGCATAAATTTCTAGAAGCATATTTTGATGATTGGACTATTTTTAGTTTATTGAAAAATCATATTGAATTTCTAAGGCTAATGTTGGACAAATGCAGGCAGTGTCAAATTGCCTTGAATATGAAGAACTGCATCTTCTTCTCACCATTTGGAGTGCTATTAGATCACATTGTATGAAAGTAGAGATTGTTGGTAGATCCATCTAAAATTTCCATTATAGTTGATATGCCACCTCCTACTTCAGTAAAACAGCTGTGCACTGCGCTGGGACATACTGGATATTACAGGAAGTTCATTAAAGGATATGCCTAGATTGCAACACCCATGGAGAATATTTTGAAGAAAGAGTGTCAATTTCACTGGACAGGGGAGTGCCGACAGAGCTTTGACACACTGAAATAGAAAATGGTTACAAAGCCTATTCTGGTTTTTCCAGATTGGAGAAAGGAGTTTCATGTGCATGTCGATGCGTATTCTATTGCCTTAGGAGTAGTGTTAGCAGAACCTGGGGAAGGAGATTTTGACCATCCATTGGATTTTGCTATAAGGAAGCTATCAACAGTTGAGATCAATTACACCACCACTGAAAGAGAAAGGTTAGCCATGGTGTATGTGATGTAGACATTTTTCCACTACTTGTTGGGAGGACACTTTAAAATGTTTACTGATCACTCCGTGTTGAAATACCTAGTCAACAAGCCAGTGTTGGGGGGGGAGAATATGAATATTGCTTCTGCTATTTCAGGAATGTGACTTTGAGATTGTAGTTAAACCAAGAAGAATGAACAAAGGTCCTGACCACTTATCAAGGTTGGAACATGGTGAAGAACCAACCAGTTTGGAGGATGCACTGTCAGATGCACAGTTATTGGCCATTATAAATATTGATGACCACTTCGCAGAGATAGTTCAGTTCATTTCAATAGGAATGTCACCTAGTGAGTATACAATTCCCTAGAATAAATAACTAGTAGTGCACGCTACCGACTTTTCACTTATAGCTGGACAGTTATACAAAATGGGACCTGATGAGATATTGAGAAGGTGTGTTATGGAGGTAGAGCGATCATTGATTCTTGCTGAAGCTCATGAAGGCATCGCTAGAGGACACTACGCAGGGAAAGAAACTGCACAGAAGGTTCTTAGAGCTGGCCTTTGGTGGCCTACCTTTCACAGAGATGCTAAAGACTATTACAAAGCCTGTGATGTATGCCAAAGAGTGGGAAACTGTCTAGAAGAGGTAAAATGCCTTTAACACCACAACTTACCCTTCACGAATTTGAGAAATGGGCCATTGACTTCATGGGACCTATAAACCCACCAGACAAGCAGACAGGAGCAAGGTACATCATTACTGCAACAAAATATTTGACCAGATGGGTCGAGGCAAGAGAAGTTAAGGACTGTAGTGAAACTACAGCTGCATGCTTCATATTTGATGACATCATAACCAAGTTTGGATGCCTAAAGATCCTTATGAGTGATCAAGGCACACATTTCATAAATAAAATAGTTGAAGCCCTGACTAAGGAATTTGCAGTCCACCATCAGAAGAGTATGCCTTACCATCCATAAGGAAATGGGATAGTGGAAGCATTCAACAAGATCTTGGAGACAGTGATGATGAATACTTCCAGTGTTAATAGAGATGATTGTGATTTAAGAGTACCAGCAGTACTGTGGGCCTATAGAACCACTTGTAAGAAGCTAACAATGCAGACCCCTTTTAAGTTGGTGTATGGTCTTGAAGCTGTTGTCCCAATGGAATATTTGGTACCAAGATTAAGAATTGTTTCCTTTACAAATATGGATGACATTGTCGTTGTTCGAGAAAGGCTTGCACAGTTGGTCGAACTAGAAGAAGAGATATTTATTGCAGGATTCCATCAACAGGTACAGAAATAAAGAGAGAAGGCCTACCATGACAGACACATTAATAAGAAGGCATTTAAGCAAGATGATATGGTATTGGTATATGACAGTAAATTCATGAAGCATCCACGAAAGTTCAGAACACATTGGCTCAGGCCTTATGAGGTCGCCTATGATATAGAAGGAGGAGCTATGCAGTTTAAGACTTTGAATGGAGAATGGAAGGAACATTTAGTGAACAAGAGTTGGTTGAAGTTGTATTATGACAACCAGCTGCCTTGCAGCTCTCAGTAAAAGCATGAGGAAAAGGGTCTAGGTACCAGGTGCATTTGAAACTGGGTACTAGACACAGAAAAGACAGTCTACACAAAGAAGGAGAGGAGGCATAGAGCATAAAGCAAAGGTTGCACTGCACAGTATGAAGTCGAAGTAAAATAGAAAGATCAGATCTGAAGTGCCTCGGGACAATTCACAGGTGAGTGTTGGGGGCATGTTGGCCCTTGGTTATGAAATTTAGTTAAAAGAAAGGAAGAAAAGGCAAAATGAGAACTGCGCGGAAGACACAGTGACTGTTACAGGGTCTAAATGAGAAAAAGAGCAAAAAATATGAAGCGAAGTAAAATGAAGAAAGCTAATGGATGAGGAGATAGAGGATGATAGACCATCAAGGAAGAAGGATCGTGGACAACTCAACAAGTGAAAAAATCCACCGTTGGATGCTTTGGAGCACTGTGCGAAGAAGGAAGAAAAGATAGGCTGGAGAAGCCCTAAAAACGTGGGTCAAGTTAACCTAGGGTTTTAGACACCTAGGGTTTTGGTATCTAGGGTTTTTGACAACTAGGTTTCGACCTAAGGCTGTTGGTGAGTGATTGTGATGTATAAATAGAGGTCTAAAGGACCTGGGATGGGTTGTTGTTGATGTTATGATTGTTGTTGTTGTCTTTGTCATTGTGTGATCGAGTGAGTAATATTGAGTGAGAAAGAAGTGTTGAGTATGAGAGCCTTCTATATTGTAAGATCTTTAGTTGGGTGTGAAGATCAACCCTGCAAATGGGTGTGCAGGAAGGGGAGAGATAGAGAGAAGAAGAAAGAAGATCTATTAGCTAAGAGCATAGACAAGAACTGTATGCTTCATCTTAAGATATTATAAATCACAGTTCTATGGATGTAGCCCTAGAGAGAGGGTGCACCATGTATATTTTGTGTTGTGTGTGATTGATTTTATGTTCTTTTCCCTTTGATATACTGCTATTGCATTACTGTGTTAGATCTGATAGATAGTTGTGTGGAGTAGATCTAAGTTGATAAGTGATATATGAATGTTGTGTTGAGTTTGTATTGGATCCACTTAATATCCCCTTGGTTGTAGACATCTCTGTCCTAAAACCCCCCCATAACTGCTTTAGGTGAGACTACATCTTCTTTGTAGGTGTTGTCGAAAGGGCCAATAGTTAGGGCTTGTTGGTGCGATCTTGGAGCTGAACCCTGGGTCTACCCCTGTGCCAACAAATGGTTCCGTTTCCGGAATAAGAATCTTCTTGAGGGAATGTCAAGTTGGTTTCCATCAAAGAAAGAAATTCAAAAGTGGATAGAGGATCAAGAAAGGGACTTCGTTGAATCCTAGAACAAGAACCCTGATCTTAGTACAAAGGATTAATTAGGAAGATATATCTTTACTGATATACATGAGATTTTCTTTAGAGGAATCCATCATGAGCTATATGAGTGGTTATCTAGGTTAGCAGATACCTAGATTGATATCAGATGTAGACCTCTTGTGGTTTGGATGTTGGCGCTGATCAAGAAGGTCAAGAGAGTTGATAACACCATGTCAAGAGGCAGATCTGACGGACGAAGAGCATTCAGAACCTGTCAGGACAAACAAAGGGAAATATGAAGAACCTCGCCGGGAAGAGCCAGAAACTTCAAGAACTATGCAGACTACTGAAGTAAGTACTATTATCCTTCCTATTGATTTAGTAGCATTAAGAAATCATAGTAATCCAAGACACCAGAGCATTCAGAGCACTCTCACTAGTAGTCCACCACATACTCAGTTGGGAACCCTAGGAAGATCTATGGCAGATGAGATGAGGCTCCCTATTTTTAGGGGAGATGGATCTAAAGATCCTGATCAACACTCATTCCTATGTGAAGCCATATGGAATATTAAGAATGTGACTGACGAAGCTATTAAAAGAACTCAGTTTAGTACTACCCTAAAGGATCGAGCACTAAGCTGGTACATGAAGCTTGTCCAAGGACTTGCACAGCCTAAGCCACTGAATGAGATCAAGAATGTGTTGATTGTAGAGTTCAAGAAACCCAAGTCAGTGTCACAATGTATTACAGAGATGAAAGAGATCAAGCAAAAGTTAGCTGAACCTATTTGGGAATTCGATCAGAGATTCAAGACCTTAACATGCCAATTGAATTTTTAGATCCCAGATGAGAAGAACAAAGAATGGTTCATTGCTACCCTCTTACCACACATCAGAGTTCCTATGATGCAACATAATATTTCTTCAGAGGATGAGGCACTGGAGATCGCCATGAAGTTAGAATCATCCCCTATGGGAGAATCTAGCTCAGGTATGAGTCAAATCTTGAGTCAGCTAACTAGTTTATCTCTGCAAGTCGAAGATATGAAAAAAGAAAAGGGAAAAGATACAAGAGAAGACATCTGGTGTGTCATATGCAGATGAGAAGGTCATGACAAGGAACACTGTCCCCTATTTCACGAATACTTGGTCTCTGGAGCTCTGATCCCTTTGAAGCAAGTCACCCTACCCTGGTGCAAAGTATGTAGAAATAGACATCACCCTGGTGAGTGCTATTACACGGAAAAATATGTTCAGACACCCACAAATTTGTATTTCACGTTCTGTAAGTCTGTAAGTAACAATGATAGGGATTGTAGGGATTATGAACTCATGCATGAAAGGTCAAAAGACATATACAAAATTCAAGGTGAAGTACGACAAGAAGGAAACACTACGCAGTATAACTCTTCTGGGAGAGGAAACTTCAATCCTCGCAGTGGATTCAAAGGATGAGGACGAGGAGGAGGTATGGGTCGAGGCTGAGGACATGTCATTTGTTACAACTATGCCCAACCAGGACACTTGGAAAGGGACTGTCAGAACCCTTGTACCACTTGTAGCTAATGCAACTCTTTCGAGCATGTCATCAAGGAATGTCCAGCATTGTTGGTTAAACTTCAAGAGAAACAAGGACCTCAGCAGAACCCACAAGTGAAACTGATATATGTTGAACCTCACAGAGAATACCCTAGAGTCGTTTTTATCACTCAAGGAGGTGCTATTATAGTAGAAGACAGACTGACCCAATGAAAGACTACATAAGACTCAGGAGTCAGGAAAGCTATAGAGAAGACCCAAACTTTTGATGCAAAGAAAGAAAGAAAAATATTTGAGGAGGCAAGAAAAGAGTTCAAAGCAGACCAAGGATCTTCATCAAAGACAAAGACATAAGTAATAGAATATGGAATGCCTCTAGAATTCGATCAGTCTACTTCGCCAAAAGAAGGAAAATATGTAAGAAATCTCATGGAATTTTTATATACTTGTATTAAGTTGATTCAGGATGAGAGTGTTGTACAAGAGCTACAAAATTTAATCAGACAATATGAGATAGGAAGGATATATCCTTTACTAAATAAAGAAGTACATCAACTATCCAAGAAGAGAAGGACAAATAAGGAGCTACACTTGAATGCTCAGATAGGAGAATATGATATAGACTATGTGGTCCTTGACTTAGGGTCGAAGGTCAATGTCATGGCGAAGTAAACCTGGGCACTGATGGGAAAATCGAAGTTGATCTATTCCCCTTTCAGAATTAGGATGGCTAATCAATAGGCAGTAAGCCCCTTTGGAATATTGGAATATGTCCCTGTGGAAATCGATGGAGTACAAACGTTTGCATATTTTGAGGTAATTGAGATAGTTGATGACAACTGCCCTTACCCTGCACTGTTAGGAATTGATTGGGCTTTCAATAATTCCACTGTGGTTGATTTAAAGAAAAGATGTGTGACGTTTGAAAGAGATGGCCTTAGGGTCATTCCACCTTTATATCCAGATGAAGGTCAGCGATACACAAAACCTATCAGAGAAGAAGGACACACATATGAACTGGAAAACATATACAAATTAACAGCCAGACAACATGATTACATTAATTCTACAGTCGATGGAAACCTAAGCTGGCGAAGTGACATCGTGTTGGCATAGGGGCAGACCCAGGGTTCAACACTACACCACTGCACCAACAAAGCCCTAACTATAGGCTCTTTCGGCAACACCTGCAAAGCGAAGTAGATGAAGTCTCACCCAAGGTAGAGGCAAGGGTGGTTGCAAGACTCAAGTGTCTACAACCTTATATGGGACACAAATGTGTGATTATAATACTTAATAAAGAACTTAGCACTGTCAGTTCCTTAATATGAAATCAATATCCACTTCACTGATAAAACAGGGCTTCACGACATCCACACTAATCTAATGTATTTAAGCACTTAGCATAGGTAAATAGATCAAATCGAGTAGATTAAGCACTAAGCATGGTCATATAGATCAGATCTAACATTCTCACATATAATAAGCACAAATCATAAGTAGATCTATCTAAATACATCAATTCACTTAGCAAATAACATGTGAACACATCAAGACAAAGCTCAAAGTAGCATAAAACAGTGTTTACGTGGTTCACCCCCACCTTGGGGTTATGTCCACCAACTCTTCTCCTTTATTGTCTTCAGTCAATCGGTTACAAGCACAGAGCCTCAAAACTCTTACTCCGCATAGGATAGAAGATCTGCGTAGTTCACTAGATCCTTCTTCCTTGCGTTACAATACAAATACTTCCACAGTCTGTTACAACCACTTGCACTTAGCTCTGCAAGTCTCTCACAGTCATGCACAAAGCACTTACATACTCTACTTGCACTTAGAATACATTCACATCACATAGATGCACTACTACTTCTATCTAGCCTAAGAATCTATTTATATATACAAAATAGGCCTAAACATGGGTAAACCCATGGGCCGATATCCCCTTCCCATTACATATTCCCACAT
The DNA here is from genome assembly GCA_900067695.1 of Picea abies. Taxonomy (NCBI): domain Eukaryota; kingdom Viridiplantae; phylum Streptophyta; class Pinopsida; order Pinales; family Pinaceae; genus Picea; species Picea abies. The sequence goes on from CBVK0100485457.1 coordinate 15,664, forward strand.
CCCAAAAAGGATCCAAAAAGGGGCCTAGATCCCATGATCTCCGCTTCGTCTTCCACTTCTCCTTTGATAGGCTTTTGAAGTCCCAGTATAGGTCAACATGACCAAGAATCTCCCAAAACTTGGTCAAGGGCCAACATGCCGCCAACACTCACCTGTGACTCGTCCTGAGTCACTCTGGTCTGACTAGTTCTACCTTGAACGCCTCGAGCTTGGATCGAGCTGCTTCGACTTGAATCTTTGCTATGGCCTCTTTCTCGACTAACTCTTGGATCACTGCATCATTCACAGGCCCTTCTAGGCACTGTTCTGCTATGGTGACAACCTATTCTAGCTCTACTCCTCAGCTTTTAACCTCTGTAAACAACTGATAGGCCTTATCTTGCATAGGTTGGAGCTGTTGAGTTATTTCCATAACTTTTCTCTGAATTGTATGGATCTACTGCTGGGCGGTGCATTGCTCTTGAGATATATTCATTCTGTCTACAGCTGATGGGGCCTTCAGCTGTGCTTGTAGTGTGTCTACGTTCTTCTTTGCTTCATGGAGCTGCAAATCTAGTGCCTACAATTTCGGATTCTCAGCGAGATTCTCATATGTTTGGGCACTGTGGTTACTTAGTTGCTTGCATTCCAGGGCAAGAGATTTTGGTATGTCAACTGTGATGTGGGCAGTTTCTTCCCTTAGGTCTCTTACATCTTACGGGGTCTTGGGCACTGCGCGTAGCTCCAAATATGCTATGCGTTGTTGTAGTTTCTTAATCACTTCTTCAAGTTGTGCCACCTATTGTGGGACTCTCTCTTCGGCCTTTACTTCTATAACTGTCACAGAGCGAAGTGCTCTATTGACCCTTTCCTTTAATTCGAGTTTCTCCACGAGAAACTGTGCCTTTTCTTTCTGCAGCTAGAATCTTTCTTCATCCCACTTTGCTTGGAGAGAAATCTTTTCCCGTTCTGTAGTACTGCATTTCTCTAAAAGGTCTCCCTGTACTTGTGCTAAAGCCTGGGTGGCTTACGTTGTTTTGTCCTGTGCTCGTCGAAGGCGAGCTTCAAATGTATCAACAATTCGGTGGAGTTGAGCTGACTCATCTCCCAATTCTGGTGTTTCCAATGGTAGAGGTGCAGTGGAAACTGTGTGGCTGTACTGTAGTGCCTGTTGCACCCCTTGAAGTTCAAACTTAATTCAATTGTATATCTCCTCCTGCTGAGCCACTTGCTTCTCTGCTATCTCCATTGAAGCATTTTTCAGTGTTGCTACAATGAAATCGAAGTCATCTGAGGTGAGAGTAGTCTGCATTTTGGTCATAGAGGCTTCCGATTTCTTTCGCGAAGAAGGATTTGGGGGGGAAACCTTCCTTTTCTTCGAGGGATCCTCCTCATTTCTAGGTGGTGTAACCTCTGCTTTCTTCTGTTCAATTTCTGTGCCATCTATCTATCTGCCATCTCCTCCTTGCGCAGGTGATATGGAAGTAGTATTCACTGAGGTACTTCTGACGTCTTGGGCTTCTTCATTTTTCTTTGTCTTGTTGGGTCTAGGTATATCATGCATTGCTTCTGGACTGTTAATATTGGATATCTTCGCAGGGTCTGTTAGAATGAGGAGGTCCACCAACTAGTATTTATTAATCTCTATTAAGTCCTCCTCTATCATCTTGTAGTAAGACTGAAGTTGTTGCTTGTGCTCGTCAGCGTGTGCTAAAATATAAATGAAATGGTGGTCCGCGCTGAATTTCATTAAAGGCTGAAACCCATAGAGATTATTTGGTGTGATGCAAGGCTCAGATTGGATAAATAGGGAACTTGAAAATGGTTCTCTTGCAATGGGTATGAGCCTCCATTAACTCTTGTTCGGTCCATTATGGCACAGTCCAATGGTCTGATGACGAACCATAATTTCCTTTCTGCCCATTTGGAGCACCTATCGAACGGTTATAATGTCCCCAATGGCTATATTTCTTCGTCATGGAGAAGTGCCATGTGTCACCGTTTGGATATCCCGGTGAAGCTCCCATTTTGAAATTTTTTCATCTGCGAAGTTTCCTCTGGAACCTTCTACAACTTTTCGATCTTAGCTCTCTTCTTACTTAACTTTCTATCCTTTTTTTCAGTGAGCTTCATCTCAGTATTCCTTTTTCCATTTTGATTCGTATCTTCTTTGGTCATAGTCACTTCGCAATGTTGAGATTCTTCCCTAGGGTTCCTGAATAATACTCCTTCTTTGTTTGCGGTAGGTACTTCAGTCTTTTGTGGATCCTCTAGTGTTCTCTCAACTTCGACATCTGGGTTGCTAGTGTTAAATAGCTTCAATCTTCTCTCTTGTTCTGCAATCAAGTGTGCAATCCTTCTAGTCATGAAATATTTTAACTCTTGTTTCTTCTACTTCAAAACTTATTCTTCTTCTTTTCGTCTGGCTTGATCTCTATCAATCTAAGGTTTTCCTAGTAACATGGTAAATGGGGTGTTGTCTTCAATAAATTTAATAATCTCAAAATCTTCTTTAGTTAAAGTTTCATTAGCATTCATAGGTATGCGAACAAACTTCCCACATAGGTTTATCATCTTTCCTATGAATAGTCCTATTTCTCCTAATGAAGGGATCATAGTAGGCTTCCCAAGTTCTTTCTGTCATGATATTCACCTGTGTTTCTTCATCCAGAACACAGTCAATGTTGATGTGATCAGGGGATCAAAATTTGCTCAATTTTCAAAGTGCTCGGATTGAGACGAAAACCATGCCATTGCGTCCGTATCGTTTTCCTGATTCCGACGGTATATTTATTTTCGCGAATGGAGTCCGTATGGAGGAGATATCGCGATTTTATCGCCAGGTCAAACATGTCAAAAAAAAGGGGATGCTGACTGTACCTGTC
>CBVK0100485458.1:0-18527 GCA_900067695.1 Picea abies
GTGGAGGCTGCTAAAAGAGATAAGGAAGAACAACAGGTTGTCTCTTCATAAAACCAAAAACCTTCATTTATTCCTCACACTAAATTTATAAATACGACTCCTCCTTCTACTCCACTAAAGATCCAAAAATTGATCAGGGCCAAAATGGTTGAATCCCAACTCAAATTCCTTTGTTATATTTGTGATGAAAAATATTTTCTGGGACACAAGTGTAAGGAAAAAAATATTTTTATGGCCATCTCGGAGGATTTTTCAGAAGAGGATGTTGAAGCTACCCTTGTGTTTCTGTCACCTGAGCCCATAGACATAACCCCTCCCTCAGGCCCTCCTGAAGTAGAATTGGTCATTTCCCTAAATCCTCTCACTGGATTCTCTGTTTCCCAAACCCTCAAGCTAATTGGTTACATCAAGCATAGGAAGGTCAACATTATGGTTGAAAGTGGAAGCACCCATAATTTTATTCATCTCCACATTTCCCAAGAAGCTAATTTCTATATCCATGCATTCAATAATTCCCAAATCATGATTGCCAATGGTAGATCCATGGAATGCAGAAGGCATTGTGAAAATGTGTGTCTCCAAATTGGTCACTACCACCTGAAATATCATATGTTTTCTATCGACATGGGTGGTTGTGATATTGTGTTGGGTGGAGATTGGCTAAGGACTTTGGGTCCCATTCTCAAGGATTTTAAGGAATTAACCATGCAATTCGACCAGGAGGGCCAACAATATAAGTTCCAAGGAATCATCACTGGTTCTCCTGAGATCATTAGTTTCCATCACATGGAAAAGATGCTAAGAAAAGGTGATTCTGGCGTTATGTCTCAACTCCATGCCATACAAGCAACTGAGACGCCATATATGTTGCAAGACCTCCAATCCATCCTCTTTAAACATCAAGTGGTTTTTTCCACTCCCTAGGGACTCCCTCCTTCCTGTGGTGTTCATGATAATTCCATTCCCTTTGTCCCAAGAAGCCTTCCTCAAAATATCCATCCCTATCATCACCCCTTTTCCCAAAAAAACGAAATTGAGAAAATGGTTCAAGAAATTCTCAACGCAAGTGTTATCTGCCCTAGTACAAGCCCCTAATATTCTCCTGTCATCATGGTCCTTAAGAAATAAGGTTCTTTGTGCACGTGTAATGACTTTTGTGCCCTCAACAAAATCACCATTAAAGACAAATTTCCCATTCCTGCCATTGATTACCTATTGGATGAATTGAGTGGAGCTCAATTATTTACTAAACTTAATCTTCATTCTGGCTACCACCAGATCTGTATGAAAGAGGAAGAAATTCCTAACACTAAATTTAGAACTCATGAGGGCCACTATGAGTTTTTGGTCATGCCCTTTGGCTTGTGTCATGCTCCCTCTACTTTCCAAAGCCTCATGAATCATGTCTTCCATCCTCTTTTCCACCATTTTTTCTTAGTTTTCTTTGACGATATCCTCATATATAGAAAATCCTAGACATACCATCTTTCTCATGTGGATCGAGTTCTCCATCTACTCTCTCAGCACTAACTTTTCATGAAACAATCTAAATGTGATTTTGGCACCTTGTAAGTCGAGTACTTGGGTCATCTTGTTGGCAAGGTTGACGTCAAGGTGGATCCTAAAAAGATTGAAGCTATGCAAGACTGGCCTCACCTAAAGACTCTCAAAAGTTTGTGTGGATTTCTAGGCTTAACAGGTTATTATCGCAAGTTTGTTAAGAATTATGGAAAGATTGTGGCACCTCTCACTGCACTCCTTAAAAATAATTCTTTCACTTGGGCACCAGTAGTTTCTTAGGATTCTCAAACCTTGAATATGGCCATGTGCTCCACTCCAGTCCTAGCCCTTCCTAATTTCACAAAGACCTTTGTCCTAGAATGTGATTCTTTAGGGAAAGGAATTGGCATTGTGCTTATGCAAGAGGTTCGTCCCTTGGCCTTTACTAGAAAACAATTGTTTGAGATAAATTTGGGAAAATCAATCTATGAAAATGAAGTGTTGGCTAGTCTTCATGTTGTTGATCTTTGGCACCCTTATCGTTTGGGGAAACGCTTCCAAATTAAGACAGATCATCAAAGCCTCAAGTATTTTCTGGAACAATGCATTTCCTCCCCAGAGAAACAAAAATGGGTGACTAATATCTTTGGATATGATTATGAGATTGTAATGTCCCTTTCCAAATAGGATCACCAAAGAGGAGACTTAATGGTCTAAAATGCCCTGTTAGACTATAGCCAGGGCCAAAGAGGGGTAAACAAGGTTACTATAGGTCACTCCAGTCACAGGTGTTATATTCAGAAAGTGACATTGAGCTAAAAAGGGTTAAAAACGCTTTTAAGTGATTATGAGCTAAAAATAGAAGGCAACAATGAATTAGGGTTTCAACAGTGATTTAGGGTTTTGGAAGTCAACAATGAATTAGGGTCTCAACATGATTTAGGGTTTTGGAAAGCTATAAAGGAAGGGTTAGCGACCTAATTCATCATGATGCAGATTATGACTTGTCATTGAGGAGAAGAGGTGCATCTTACGAGAGATAGTTCAGTGTATTCCAGGAGGAAGACACCAGTTGGCTGATTTCTGTGTTGAAAGACAAACCCTAGTCACCGAGAAGATCATCCAGGTCTTCCATCATTCTTCATTGATTCTGCAGTGCTCCCATATTTCAGGTATTATCTTTTAGTTGCTTATTTGTATTCCAGCTAAGATCCTTTTGTCTTTTGATATTGACGAGTGTTGTTATTTTATTCATCCATGGTTTCTTATTTGTATTCTGTCTAAGATCCTTTGTGTATTGATCTAGTCGAATATTGTCAGTTTATTTAGCCACATTCGACCATTTGGTAATCCACAAAGATATAATAATACAAACTTTGTAGTCCTTTCTCATGTTTATTATTTGTATGATCATTTATATGATGTAAACCTTTGATCCTACACACACATTAGCAACGTTTCCTAGATTAGCCAAGTCAAGAACATTACAGTGGTATCAGATCTTTAGTCCTTCCAGCCTGTGAATAAATAAAATGAGTGTAGAATAAGACCCAGAGGACCATGAACATGTAGGTGACAAATATGTCACTTACAACAAGCATCAAGAAAGAAGGCATAGGCCTAATTTCCCCCCTTTTCCTCCTAGCTCAGAGGAAGAGGAAGAAGCACACAAAGAAGCAGAGAGAAGGGAAGAGTGTGACACTGAGCACAAGGCAGAGAGGATGCTAGGAGACATATATGAGTGACCAGAGGGTAGTGGAAAGGCCCCCATAGATCCAAAGGAATATTTCATGTAGGTTATCAATGATATGTTATCTAGTCAACGGACCATGTCTCAGTCCTTGGCATAGGTGGTTGATAGATTGGATAGAGTGGGAACCCCAGATACACAAGTCCCGCATGCAAAACATGGGAGCTCGAGAGTAGGAAGTAGACCCTAGTTACCCTCTCACACATACACCTCTGCGAGTAGGAGTCCCAGACCCTTGTTTCCCAGTTTCCAGAGGGAACCCTCGGTAGTAGCACTGCCACTGATAGCACAGAGGACACCCACTCATGCCGACGACATTGCAGAGTATACGAGGGAGTATGCAACATTGGGTCGTGACTTCCATGAGGACATGACCTTATTTGAGTACTATGGACTCAGACTAAGGAATCACCCTAGAGAGTCGTAGAGGGGAGGACCACCACAACAACAACGACATAACCTCAATTTCATCCAAAATTTTTGGAAAATCACAATCCCTTCTTTCGACGGATCATCCAAATACACCACCAGAGCTTGGGTACATAAGCTATCCATGTATTACAAGCTCAACTAGATGACTGAGACAAAGGCCATTAGTTTCATGACCTTACACTTGAAGGGTGAGGCACACGAGTGGTGGTATCATGGACGGGTGACATTGGTTCACAGTCGTATCACCTCCAATAGGGAGTTTACAGATAGGCTCATGGACAGGTTTGATAGGAAGGATCCTAAGATACACTTCAGGGATCTGGCCTAGTTGAGACAAACTGGCACAACAGAGGCATTGATAGAGTTTTAATGGGTAGTCGTGGCAGTGAAAGATATATCAGAGCCCAAGCTAATCATGTTATTCACAGAAGGACTCACAAATACTTTGAGAGGATGGGTGAAGGCATACATGCCTTCCACTTTGCAGGATGCCATCCTTTGCAATCGAGATCTGGCAGACTCAGTGCCAAAGACTAAAAAATTCTCCAAACCATTTGTGCCCCAGAAGGATCGAGACAAGAATCCATTCCATATAGAATGGAAGGGAAAGGAGAAGTTGGATGATGAGACTAGGTGAGAGCTTATGAGGAAGAAGATTTTCTTCAGCTGCAGAGATCCTTGGGTCCAAGGCCACAAGTGCATGGGAAAGGGAGAGATTCATTATATTGAGGAAGCAACAGACAGCGTGGACAGTGAGGAGGAGGAGAGGGATAGCGGATCCACTAGTTCAAAGGAGGAGTCAGCACCAGTAGAGGAGCAACCTCCCCATAGACCACTGACATTAGTAGGAGCCCATCCTCCAGTAGTCCCACAACCACCAGAGCAGGCTAACAGAAGGAAACCAGAAAAGGGGGGAGTCATAATGACCCTTTTTGGTGTTCCCAGGTATGATACCCTTCATATCAGAGGGATTATTCATGGGCAATGAGAAATCACCTTGATGGATGGTGGGGCCACCCACAACTTCATCAACACTTCACTAGTATCGAGACAGGCACTTTAGACAGAGGATTTTGAGGGGTTTGATGTTGCGGTAGCAGATGTCCACACAGTGGAGTGTCTAGACAGAGTTCCAAACTTAGAGATGAATTTAGGTAACTACACAGTGAGAGACACATTTTATGTGGTTGACCTATCGGACATAGATGTGGTGTTAGGAGTTCAGGGGATGATTACCTTGAGAAAAATCACTACCAACTACCAAACCTTGGAAATTGCATTCATAGATCAGGATGGGAAGAAGGTTGTTCTAAGAGGTATGTCGACATGAGCACCCAGGATAGTTTCAACCAAGTGGATGGAGAGGATATTTAGACATGGGGAGGTAGCATATGCCACATAATGCTTGATCACTACTCAAAAAGATTCAAAAGGTTGACAACAATACCATATAGATATCAAGAATTTATTGGGACGACATCAATAGTTCTTTGAGACAATTCCACCAAGGAGACCACCTGATAGGGGGTTTAAGCACACCATTTATTTGGAGGAGGGGGCCAATCCTATGATCACCCCCACTTATTGTCATCCTAGGAGGTTCAAGGATGAGATAGAGAAGACAATCAAGGAATTGTTGGTGATGGGACACATCAGATTGAGCAACAGCCCATTTGCTTCTTCAGTTGTCTTAGTTCTGAAGAAGGATGGCACCATGAGGATGTGCATTGATTACCGAGCCTTGACCAAGAAAACCATCAAGAACCGGTAACCTATCCCATGCATTGACGAGTTGATGGATGAACTTCATGCGGAAATTTTCTTCTCAAAAATTGATCTACTCTCTGAATATCATCAGATTAGCATCCAAGAGAAAGACATAGAGAATACGACATTTCAATGTCATTTTGGACACTTCGAGTTCCTGGTTATGCCATTTGGGCTAACCAATGCACCCACTACATTCTATTCTTGCATGAACCATATATTTAGGGATCAATTAAGAAAATTAGTATTGATTTTCTTCAACAACATCTTGATCTATAGCCGATCATGGGAAGAGCATATGAGGCACCTGGATGAGGTATTGAGCATCATGGAGGCACAGTCATTATATGCCAAAGAGTCCAAGTGTGAGTTTGGTATGACAGAGTTTCTTTACTTAGGCCACATCATCAATGCACAGGGAGTACATGTGCACCAAGATAAGATCAGGGCCATTCTAGATTGGACGACGCCCAAGAATGTGACAGAATTGAGGAGCTTCTTCGGGCTGTGCAACTACTACAGGAAGTTCGTTCAGGTTTTTTCTCATCTTGGCACACCACTGGCAGATCTTACCAAGCATGGGGCCTTCATATGGACCGAGAAATCACAAGGAGCCATTGATCAAATGAAGGAATTCATGAGCACTTGTCCAGTGTTGGCACTATCTGACTTCACCTTGCCATTTGTACTAGAGTGTAACACATATAACAAAGGGATCAATGCATTTTTGATGTAGGGAGGAAACCCCATTGTATTCGAGAGAAGAAATATTAGTAAACCTAAGAGGTTGTACTCCATTTATGACAAGGAAATGTTGGCAATCATCATGACTTGACCAATTTCAGACAATATTTGGTGGGAAACAAATTCATGGTCAAGACCGATCACATCAATTTGAAGTATTTCCCTGAGAAGAAGGACCTTAGTTAGCACCAAAAAAAATGAGTGACAAAGCTACAAGCATTCGAATTTGACATAGGTTATGTCAAGGGGAAGAAGAACATTGTGTCTAATGCACTATCGAGGAGACCCGTGGCATGTTCTTTTATGGAGATTTCAGCAGATTGGAAATCCCACTTGTTAGTGGAATATTCCAAGAACAAGTTCTCTTGTGAGGTGATGAATGGGCAGATACAGGATAACTGGTATAGGGTCATTGACGATGTCATATTTTACAAGGATAGAGTCTACTTGGTGCCATATTCAGGGCTTAAGAAGAATATCCTCACTACAGTTCATGATTCACCTCTAGCAGGCCATCAGGGGTTTTTCAAAACCTACAGTTAGATCAGAGAGAGGTTCTCATTGAAGGGCCTCAAATAGGATGTTATGAGACACGTTAGTGAGTCTGTGACTTTCTAGTAGAACAAGTGAGAGCATGATTTTCCAGCAGGGCTACTTTAGCCACTCCCCATTCCAGAACAGAAATGGGAGAGTATATCTATGGACTTCATCGTGGGTCTACACAAGGTTCGAGGTAAGGACTGTATCTATGTAGTGGTCAATATATTGATAAAGTTTTCTCACTTCTATGCCATACCAATAGAGTACATCACAGTTTATGTAGATGATATTTTTATCATGAAGGTCTTTAGACTTCATGGGTTTCCAAAGAACATCGTTAGTGACAGGGACAATCAGTTCATAGGGACATTTTAGAGAGAGTTGTTTCAGTTGGTGGGGACAGAGTTGACACCTAGCACCAGCTATCACCCTCAAACATATGGGTAGACTGAGATTTTCAACAAGTGGGTTGAAGGGTATTTGAGGAACTATGTAGGAGGACAACAAAGAATGTGGCTAAAGTGGTTACATTTAGGAGAATATTGCTACAACACCACCTTCCACATGTCCACTGGTATGATACCCTTCCAAGCATTGTATGGATATGATGCTCCCACTTTGGTAGACTTGGTATTCAGGGAGAGAAGAGCTACAAAGACCAAGGACTGGATCATAGAGAGTCAGGATATTCTGAAGTTGTTGAAAGAGAACCCGCAGACAGCGCAAAACCGACAGAAGATAAGTGCGGACAGGCATAGGATAGAACACAACTTTGAGGTTGGAAATTTGGTTTTCTTGAGACTCCAACCCTATAGATAGTAATATCTAAAGAAGAGTGGGTTTGAGAAGATCAAGCCCAGATTTTATGGTCCTTACATGATCATGCGCCAAGAAGGAGAGGTTGCTTACGAGCTAGAGCTTCCATAGGGGAGAAAGATTCATAATGTGTTCCACGTGTCTTGCCTAAAAAGGGTAGTGGGACAATTCATTAGCACATCAGAGGAGCTTCACCCTTTGAATGAGGCAGAACAATTGGAGTTAGTTTCGGAGGAGGTTTTGGAGTTCCGAGAGTAGAAACTGAGGAGTAGGGTCATGAGAGAGTGTTTGATCAGATGGAGAGGGCTTCTAGTAGAGGACACTACTTTGGAGAGTGAGAAGGTGTTGCGACACCCTGGACTGGTATTGCTTGAGGACAAGTAATTTCGGGAAGGGAGGACTATAATGTTTCTTTCCAAATAGGAGCTCCAAAGAGGAGGCTTAATGGTCTAAACTACTACATTAGACTATAGGTAGGGCCAAAGAGAAATAAACAAGGTTACTAGAGGTCACTACAATCACAGGTGTTATATTCGGAAAGTGACATTGAGCTAAAAAGGGTTAAAAGAGATTTTAAGTCATTGTGAGCTAAAAATAGAAGTCAACAGTGTATGAGGGTTTGAGCAGTGATTTAGGGTTTTGGAAGTCAACAATGAATTAGGTTTTCAAGATGATTTAGGGTTTTGGAAAGGTATAAAGGAAAGGGCAGCAATCTAATTCATCATGATGCAGATTATGACTTGTCATTGAGGAAAAGAGGTGCATCTCAAGAGAGATTGTTCAGTGTATTCTAAGAGGAAGACACCAGTTGGTTGATTTCAGTGTTGAAAGACACACCCTAGTCATCACGAAGATCATCCAGGTCTTCCATTATTCTTCATTGATTTTGTAGTGCTCCCATATTCCGGGTATTATCGTTTAGTTGCTTATTTGTATTTTGGCTAAGATCCTTTTGTCTTTTGATCTAACTGAGTGTTGTTATTTTATTTAGCTGTAGTTGCTTATTTGTATTCCATCTAAGATACTTTGTCTGTTGATCTAGTCAAGTATTGTCAATTTATTCAGCCGCATTCGTCCATTTTGTAATCCACGAAGATATCATAATACAAAATTTGCAGTCCTTTCTCACGTTTATTATTTGTATGATCTTTCATATGTTGTAAACCTTTGATCCTACACACACATTAGCAATGTTTCCTAGACTAGCGAAGTCAGGAACATTACATAGATCATTTACAAGAAAGGAAAAGAAAATTTGTTTGTCGATGCAATTGCTTGAAAACATGACTATGAAGGGTCCCTTTTTTCTCTCTCCTTCATTGTACCATATTGGCTCCAATATGTTTGCCAGGAATGGCTACAAGATCCCAAAATTTCTCATATGATACAACAATTGTAGTCCAATTCTCAAGTTTCCCCAGGGTACTCTTGGCTCCATGATGAGCTTCGATACAAAATTCATTTGTATTTAAGTAAATAGTCAAAACATAAAACCACAGTACCTTCTGAGCTTCATGCTACACCCACAACTGGGCACTCCGGGTTTACTAAAACCTTTGACAAGGTCAAATGTTCCTTTTTGGGGGATTGTATGAAATAGGATGTTTGTAATTTTATGGCTAAACGTGATGTGTGTCAATGCAACATGGGAGAAATAGTCAAATATCCTGGCACACTACAACTGCTTCTGATTCCACCTGCTATTCAGAGGGATATCTCTATGGATTTTATTGTAGGCTTACCTAAATCAGGAAATAAATAAGTCATAATGGTGGTAGTTGATCGTCTTTCCAAGTATGATCATTTATGTGCTCTTCAACACCCATTTACAACATCCATTGTGGCTCAACTTTTCATGGATCATGTCTTCAAGCTTCATGGGATGTCGAATTCTATTGTTTATGATCATGACCCAGCTTTCACAAGAAATTTTGGCAATAATTGTTCAAGATACAAGCCACCCAATTGTATCTCAACACATCTTATCATCCCCAGACTAATGGTCAAACCAAAGTTGTCAACAAGTGTTTGGAAACATATTTTAGGTGTTTTACCTCAAAAAAAAAAAATAAGTGGGCTCAATGGTTACCACTAGTTGAATGGTGGTACAACACTTCATACCATACAATTACCCACATGATTCCTTTTGAAGTGGTATATGGACACAATACACCTTCAATTCTCTCCTATTTTCCAGGTGTATCGAAGGTATGGGTGGTTGACCAAACGCTTACAGTTTGAGAGGCTATTATCCATACCCTCAAAGAGAATTTGGTCATGACCCAGAATTACATGAAGAAATATGCAGATCAAGGTTGCTATGAACATTGATTTGCAGAAGGGGATCAGGTGTTTCTTTGACTGCAACCTTACAAGAAAAATTCCCTCAAGGCTGACCATTGTAAGAAACTGGTGCCCAATTTTTATGTTTCTTATACCATTCTCAAGCATGTGGGACAGGTACCCTATCAGTTATCTTTTCCCATTCATTCTAAGATCCATCCTATTTTTCACGTATCCTACCTAAATAAGGTTATTGGAACTAAATTCCAAACTCAAACTAGCCTTCGTGAGTTGGACAAAGATGTCTCCATTTGGCTACAACCACAATAATTTTTGGACCAGCGTGAGCATCGTTCGTGTTAGCGAACCATGAAGGAAGTGTTATTCTAGTGGAAATATATGACTCCAACAAATGCCACTTGGGAACCAACTACCATTCTGCAACAATTTCCACATATCAAGTCTTGAGGACAAGTTTGTTTTTAATGGGGATGACATGTTAGGGACCGAACCCCTCACGTAGGTAGAATAATATATTCCAATGTAATAAAGGTCAATATTAATAATTCCTGGAAGTAAGGAAGAATAATTCCAATGTAACAATACCTAATAGAAGCTTTCGCTTCTAGAATTATCTTATTCTAGATGGTTCTTTTGATAGACATATTTAGTATAAATAGGATTCGAGAGTATCAGAACTTTTGTCTTGGATAATATTGTAATAGAGCTATGCTCGAATGGAGGTTGCCCCCTCGAAGAGGAAAGTGAACATTTCTCTTAGTAATCAAAGTGCTCTTTATAGTGTTATTCTGATATCATTTTGGTATTATTGGGGTGTTGTTCTAGTTATATTGTTGTTCATATGCCATTTCTAGCATTTTATTTATGTTTTGCATACTTTTTATATCTAGAATATTACATCTTCTTATGGTTTCTCATAATGAGTATTTATTTTTTAACTTTTAAATTCCTTACATATTCCTAGAAGACAGTCCTTAATATGAAGATGTATAGTTGATATACATAATACGAAGATTGTACTTATTCTCTTGATTTATTATTCTTTATGCAATATCCTCTTAATCTTTTGCACTTAGCATTGCTTGAACGATTTATTAAGTAGAGTATATTACTATTTTTCACCATGAGGAATTGATTTTTAATTATGTGGGTAATTCTAGTCTTGAACTACAATGTATGATTTGATTAGTGGAATTTAAATACCTCCTTGTTCCTCATAACAGTCGTCAGTCCTGATACCTTAAATGGTCAAGATCTATAGTATGAATCCTAGACTTGAGCATTGCTTAAGTGTCTTGGAGGTCCTAACCATGTAGTATAGGTTGGATGGGTAGTTTCCTTATGTTATCTTTATGATATATGGTTGATTGAATGATATTGATGTTGCTTCAGTTGATTTTGATGAAATGGATTGTGCATTATTAATATATAATGTGGCACATGTCACTTGTTGTACTATTTTGTTCATATATATACTCACTATTTGTTGACATTACGGAGGGTTCGTTACATATTATATATGAAGAAGAGTCACTTACCTTGCATCATGTTATATACAGTAGAAAATCAAGAAAATTAGTCATTGAAAAAGTAAATTCAATGAATGAGGAAATTTAGGAAAAGTGGAATTCAAAATTTTATTTTCAGGGGGTTCCACCCTCTAAATTCATGGAGTTACATGATTCCACAGGGAAATAATTCAAATATTCTATTGGATATTTAGAAAATGAAAATGCAATTCTAAAAGAGAGTAAGAGAATTAGAAAGTTCCTTGATGCCACCACATTTGTTTTCTAGTCCCATCGCCACTATACATTCATTGAAGATTCTATAAGATAATTTAGAGTCAATCTTGAGATTTAAAGGAACATTATGTTTGTTAGATATCGTAAGGAAATATGTCGGTGACAACATCCAAAAAATAATATATTTGATTCCTGAAATGTGGGAGTTGAAAACCAACTTTGTGTTTTGGTTCGAGGATGCCACTCTTCAGGAAATATCTCCAAGTAGAGTTGGAAACTGATGAAGAATTCTATAAAGAATGTATCTTTAGTTTTAGTGAAAGGGTTTCAATTCTTAGTGAATTTTGGTGAAAGGAGGAGGATTTTCCTTCAGGACTTTTTTTAAAACAATTAAAATATCATTGGTTGAAGAGAATTAAATGTTTAAAATAAATGTTAGTGGAATGTGATGCCATTAGTTCAAAAAGGGTTGAATTATTTTTAAATTTAGTTGACTTAAAATTAGTTGGGTTGACTGAAGAGATGGAGGAACCACATTTATTCATGAACTCGGTACTCCTATCCAAAGAAAAAATGGAATAAAATTTGAAGTCCCTAAAAGTGTCATTAGTAGAAAGGTTTAACAACCTGACTAAATACTTGAACATAGTAGTAAGGAGTTCTCTTGTCCGTTATGTAAATTAGAATTATGATATAGAAGATAATGTTCACCAAGTCACAATGGATTTTAAAGATGTTGAAAATGAATTATTTGATATCAAAGTTAGATGATAAAGGTTGCACCCATGATATATTTCATTGAAAAATGGTTAAATAATTCTTTAATCCAAATAATAGAACTAGATTAGGAGAAAACAATTACAACTGATTACACAATTCCAACCAAAGAAATTATAAAATACATAACAACTAACAAATGAATGAGAGAGAATCCATCACTGCAATTCAAGTGGCTATCTACATAATTTCCCATCTTCTTTACTTTTCATTTAAAAATCATCAAGCTCACATATTTTCTTTCAAAGATAACTCATAGCTGATTTATATTTTTTTCTCTTTCCTTCCAGGTCTAGGTCTTCCTTTTAAAGGTCCAATGGATCCCAATCCCAGTCCACTTGGAAAAAATTCTTTTATTTTATTGAACACTTTAAATTTCATTGTAAAACTAGACAGTTATTTTTTTAGTTCCTAGAAGAACTATTTTGTTGCATAGATTTAATGATTTCTTAGAATTTGATATCTTTGAGTGTGATGTTTTTGGATTGTTCTCATCATAATATTTTTTGATTTTTAAATGCAATACTCATCTAAAGTTCTCTACAATGTGGCCTTATATATTTTATGTCTTATGATACAACTAATTTTACCTATAATGTGATGTATGTGAGAAATATGTTAATCTTGTATGTTATTTCCTTTATTTATGTATAATATTGTGAAGTTGTTGTATCTTGCTCTTGGATAAGTTCCTAGTCCCTTTCTCATGAATTTTTTTTATTAGTCTTTATTAAAAACATTATTTTCATTATTTTAGTAAAAGATGAGTACACCATCTTTAAAAACGAAACGAGAATTATCCTAATGATGTTGTTGTTGAAATCTTGATCAATATCAATCATCAACAATGAGTTCTTTAGTCAATTGACAAGAATCAAGCACTTAGGTGATATTGAATATTAGAATTCATAATTTCATATATTGGCCATAAGCATTGATGACATAAGTGATGAAAATTTGTTGGAAGATTACATCGGTGGATTAAAATAAGACATTAAACATAATCTTTTTTTAAGACATCCTACAAATATTATCGAAGCTATGAAACTTTACCATCATATTCAAGCCAGAATTAAGGTTACACACAAGTTTACCATTAGATCGTAAGTAAGAATAAGAGATATTTTTTGGTTCATCACACAACTATACCTCAACCGACAATTTTGACACCTCAATAAATGGACAAAAGAAGGAAAAATGGACTATGTTTCAACTGTGGCATCAAGTATAGTAAGAGGCATAAATGTGGCGAGAATAAATTATTCTACATAGATTGTGAAAAGGAAGAAGGTCATGAATTGGAACCACCACAAGATCTAGATATAGAAGAAACTACTCCAACAATATATTTTCATGCATTGGATGGAATCATTACTCCACAAACCGTCAAGATACAAAAATACATCAAATAGAAAAAGGAAGCAATGTCTATTGATTTTGGTAGTACCCATAACTTTATCAATTATAAATTAGTAAAATATTTCAATTGTTTTGTATTTCCAACACTAGAGTTTCAAGTAATGATTGCATATGGAGGTACCATAAATTGTTCTTGAAAGTTTCATAGTATTAAGCTCAATATGGCGGATTAATTTTGGATAGTCCCATGATTTCCATCCATATGGGGGTGTTGATGATCTATTAAGGGTCCAATGGTTACAAACATTGTTAACAATGGAACTTAATTCTCAATACATTTTCATGATATTTTCCTCGAACGGAAATGAAATTGAGCTTAGAGGTATTGAATGGAAACCCTATAGGGTTACAAGCTCTATCATCATAATACAATTACTCAAAAAGGAACACCATCGTGTAATTGCAGAATTGTGCTCACTTGATGTTGAAACATATATATCTTCTACTCCATTAGATCTCCAAATAGTTATAAAAAATTATTCCAACGTATTTCGTGAAATGCCTAAGGGTCTTCCAATTGATCAAAGTCATGACTACGCTATTAATTTGCAACCAAGAAGTGTGCCACCTAACATTAATCCTGATAGGTATCCATATGCATAGAAGAGTGATATTGAGCATATGATCTAAGAAATATTAGAGGTTAGAATCATTCAACGTAGTCAAAGCTCGTTCTCTTCACCAATCACAATGGTCACAAAAAAAGATGGTTCATGATGTATGTGTCTAGATTATAGATAGCTCAAAGAAATGACCATCGAAGATAAGTTTACTATTTGTATCATTGATGAATTATTAGATGAATTGAATGAAGCAATTTTCTTTCCTGATTTGGATATTAATTGAGGATAGCATCAAATTAGAATGAGGTAGGAATACACTCCCAAGACAACCTTTAGACCACATGAATTTCATTACGAATTTTGGGTTATTCCATTTGGAATTACTAATGCACCTTCAAAATTTCAAACTTCTATTTTCAAGCCCTTCCTTAGAAACTTTATGTTAGTATTTTTTTATGACACAATAATCTACAACAAATATGGAGAAGAGAATCTACATCATGTTGAAATAGTATTACAACTATTGGAATAGAAACAACTTTATGCAAATCCTTCCAAGTGTTCCTTTAGGGTTTAAGAAGTGGAATATATGGGTCATATTGTATCTCAAAAATCCCTTTTTGCAGGCAGAATGAGACTATGGGTTTCATAAATGAAAATACGAAATAATACTTTTATACAAAGCATATTTACACAATATAGACATCACCATCAGACACCTCTCAAAATTTTGAAAAACATTAGTGTAAACACCCTGTACTTCCCTCAAAGAACTTAATAGCATGCAAAATGAAGCAAACAAAAAATATGAGCACCTCATGCATGAGAAACGAGAAAACATATGAACTTGGAACACAATTATGTGAGTACACACTCTTGGCATGCATTTTTATGTGTTTTTACTCTATCCAGAGATAGGTTTATATGGGTGTGGTCGACCTAACCGTGGCCCCTATATTCTCAGTCGCATTTGTTTAAACATAAATATATTATTGTTGGTTGATTGTAAAAAGAAACATATGTGGCATATTGGTGGGAGGCATATACCTAATACTTTGGAATATTATGGGAATATTTATCCATAGGTCATGGGTTTGATTCTCATCCAATACAACTAATTTTATTATCCCTTGTCCATTACTGGCCAATCAAAGAGTCCCATGTGCCACTCTATGATTGGCCACATGTCTGCATAATCACCTTCCTCCATAAAAAAATTGTCACATCGTTGTTGATTCATTTCCACATCATCATATGGATGTTGACTGTACTTTTCATCTACCACATCATCATATGGATGACACATGGCACTATTTTATTGGTCCACATGGGTGCCTAAAAATGCCAAAAATGAGTGACATGTGGTAACCTCTCGTGATGCCACATCATCTTGATCATGTCATAACGACATCATGTTGTGATTTGTAAAAAATGTATAGACATGCCATGTGGCAGCCTGTAGGCCTACCACATGGCATCACTTCTTTGAATTTTGATCTAGTTTGACAAAACTTTGATCGGCTATAAATTTTGCATACGAACTCTGTTTGAGGTGATTTTTTCACTGTTTGAAATATATCACTAAGATCTTTGAAATGAAGTCATTTTAAAGAGAATTTGAGAAAGATAAAAAATTTAGCATTCCATATTCTCCTAGATCTTTTGAATGTTTTAGATCCTTCTAGATCACACCTCCCGACTAAAGAACTTTTGGACCTCCAAAAGTATGGATCGTTCTAAATTAAAGTGATGGAATTGATGCCTCACTTGTCAATTATTATACATCCTTGCTACTTTGACAATGATCACTTGACTCATCAAAACCATAATGAATTATTAAACCACATTGATAACCAAGTTAACCATTCCCTTAAATTCACAAACTTTGTCATTCATTATTGCGGCTGCCAACGATACTACAATGATTAGTAATAAACTGAAAAACAAAATTGAATATACAAATGCAAAAGAGAATGAACCATCAACATATTTTACCTTCTTAACTAGAACAACATCAACCAAATGACTACTTTTATTTTCAACCATAAGATGTAAATCTAGATATTGGATACTAGAATTAACTAGAATTTCCATGTTCCCTCTAGTGACAACTGTCAAATTCATCTTCATCTCATGATCTCTCAGAATGAACTAAATCTTATTCTTGAAAATATTATACTTTTATATTCCCTTTAGAAAATGGCCTTTGTGTCGTACAAGTATGGGTTTCCCAAAACCATCACACAAATATTAAGTTGAACAATGTCTAACTCTACCTCATCAATGAAACTAGATATGATCTCAAAATGTAACTTACATTGCTTAGTTACATGTACATGAGAATTATCACAAATCCAACCCAAAGGATACAGTCTCAGATGAGGCCTAGTTTGCAATCCCAAATTATGAAAAAATTTCTTTAAAATAAGATTTACTTGTGATCCACTATAAAAAAAGTGTCTCAATGTTAATTTTCTTTGGGATAACTCGTAAATGAAACATGACTTCTCTTTTCCTACCATCGGGCATTACATTATACTTTTAAAAAGAAGTACATGAGCTAAAACTTGCAACAAAATATTTACCTTTGATGCCAATAGTTGTAACCTCATTTTCATCCTATGAATCTAATCCAAGGCCCTGAACTACGGTTGTGGTCTCCTTTTTACCCTTTCCATGTTTGGACCACTTTGGTTTCAATTCTAGACACAACTTCCAACAATGATTCTCATCATGTCCTTTCTTCTCACAATGAGAACATGTAGGGTTCTTCTCTTCATCCTTCCTTACTGTAGTTGTCTTCTTACTCTTCCATTTTTCCTTCGATTGCTCCTTGAATTCACGTGGCTCCCTTGACACATCCTCAATGACATGATTTCCTTTTCTTGCATCAATATGTGTAGCGTGTACTCATACTTCGTCAATATTAGTAGGATTAAACATTAATATAGTATGTCGAAGATATGAGTGGATACCACCAATATACCTTAGAAGATTTTTAGGAGTATGTAATTGAATTCCCAAAGACAATGCCCTGCCCTTAAATTATTTTGTATAAACTTGAAAAAATTCCCTTTTCCTTTTCTTAGATGTTGCCAAGAAATCATTTATGTTTTCATATAATCTAATGGATTAAATTCATGTCTTAATATAACAACCAATTCAATCCAAGAAGAAATTATTTTACCATGTTGAATAAGATTGGCTTGTGTTTGACTCTCCCACCACATCAAGGTTGTGTTGCTCAGGCGAAGAGTATCCAACTGTATTTTTGAAGTGTCGTTTATGATTTTATGTACCTTGCAATATACTTCAATCTATTTGATTCAATTATCCAACTTATTTTCATTGAACTCTCTATCATAAGTAGGAAAATCAAAATTGACATCTAGATTTAACAAACGAAAATCATGAGAACGAGAAGATTTCTTAGAATATTTCTTCCTCTTATGAGAATAAGGTTCACTTCCATTAGAATATGATTATGATCATGGGGATGAAGGAATCTTTGGAGGTTATTCACCTTCTCCTTCTTCTTTAAGTTCTTAAATTTTTACCAATGTACTTTCTTCCTTGGCCTTCTTTCGATTCTCGTACATTTCTTCCACCATGCCCTTTATCAAATTAAATTTCTTGAGGAAATCATCTTCAAATTTGTAAGGAACTAACCTTCTTATTGGAGTCATTTATCCTCTTCGAGTGAATCCCCTTGAACTAATTTCAAGATTATAACTTGCAATATTTCCTTAACCTTGCTTAGATTTGGACCGCGTAAGCATTCACCTACAAATACACATCAAAACCAGATTTGCTTCCAACTTGATACAAAAATTCATCAATGTAAAATTAGTTCTTAAGTATAAATAAGAATCCGATTGAATTCGGTAAATCAAGAGCATCTTTTACTAGTTTCATATAACATGTGAATAACTTATTTATGAATAAACTTCAATAACACCAATGAATAACTTGTGGAAATAAAATGATGAGATTAAGTAAATATAAAAAACAATTCAAATATAACATAAGAAATTTGTTAAAAGAGTTCACCCATCTTGGGATACATCTTCGGGTCCCTTTTCAATCAGTGAGACCACTCTTTAATGCTCAAATTCCAAAATTACAATGAACTGACTTACAAACACCAAGTTTTTGAATCCACCCTTCGTG
>CBVK0100485459.1:0-18526 GCA_900067695.1 Picea abies
TGTTTATAAAAACATTATTATATATATATATATATATATATATATATATATATATATATATACTCAATTATCTTATAAATAGTATTTTTAGTATTTTTCATTATTTAAAAAATATTATTAATTATTTATTTTTTCAAATATATTAGAAAGAAAAATTAAAAAAATATAGAGGAAGAATGATCTTGTAAATGTGATTTAACTTTATTTGAAAAAACCCTAAAATATCAAGAAGGGATATCAGAAATTTTGATATTGAATTTGCATAAGTTTGTGAATAGTAATGTGTTGTGACATACTATGACATAACTATTTATTTTTTCAAATATATTAGAATGAATGATCTTATAAATGTTATCTAATTTTATTTGAAAAAAAAAAACCCTAAAATACTAAAAATTTAATATTAAATTCACATAACTCATAACTCTATGTTCACACATGTATTGTGACATATTATGATAATATTTTTTTTATGACATGGCATTCATGAATATCAAGTTTTTAGGAATGAGACTTTTTTTTTCCTTTGAAAAAAATCTTTATATTCTTGAGAGAAATATACATGTTCATCCCTCAAATAGGAGACCCCTTTAGTGTATTCTTGAATATACCTAACTATACCTTCATGTTTATACATTCAGTTGTATATACCAAAACTCAAAAAACTAAAAATGATTCAACAAGATTGTCTATACTTCCTATCATTGTTGTTCAAAAAGTTACATCTGTACCGACTATACATTTGACTTTCCTATTTTACATTAACTTACAGAGATTTCAAAAAAATATCTAGGGAAAAAGAGACTTAGAATTGGAATTCCATGGAGTTGGTCTCCTCCCCATCTAGGATTCCATAGAGTCTCATGGCACCAAGAGGAAGAGACAATGCCTATTTTGACAACTCCTATGCTTTGACATTTTGTTCACAAAGGATGTGGTTGAAAGAGATCCATTTGAAGGAATTGATGGATGATTTGATATCTAGATGGATGGAATCTAGCCTTACATTTGACACTATAGACTTCTAATAGGAAGAATCTATGACAACCTTGTAATCTCCCATGATTTGTAGCTTCTTCACTTGTTTCATTATTGCAATTTCCAGTAGAGTCCTAAGAGAGATAAATTCTTCCCTATTATTTGTGTCATTCCTAGGTGCATATCAGATATGAAGATAATGATTATGACTCAAGAACAAGACTATCCCAACTCCACACATTTGTGGATGGCCCTGGCATGCCCTGTCAAAGAATCCCCATGAGACTCTGAAGTCCACCTCTGGCATAGATGGTAGCCATGGGCCTTTGACTTTCAAGTCTGACATAAACTCATTGGATAGTCTCAAAATTATACCAGTTGTTACTTCAAGGGGGATGGATAAATCTAAAAAAATACTGGAATTATGATCCCACCATATACTAGAAACCAAGAATCTTGGCATACCTTGGAAATTTTTAACAACTTTGTCTGCAAGTTAGTCCTTTAAGAAATCTTCCAGGCTGGTCCTGTTCCATTGGGACGTGGGCTTGATATCATAATACACTATTTTCATGACCTTTTTTTCATAAACAAAGGAAATGAATAAGTGAGAAATGGATTCTTCCTTATTTTTGCACAAGGAACACATATTTGGTCCAACCCACCTGGACTTAATGCCAACATCCAAGGTAAGTAATTTTTTGTTTAAGGTCAACCATAGATTGATCTTATCTTTTATGTTGCATTTATTTTCCAGAAGCATTTCCCCCACCATTTTTTCACATATGACAAAGTCTTCCATCCAAAATTTGTAACCAAGTTTGGTTATGTACTCTCTGGTTTTGGAATTTTTGGACCAACACAATGTATATAGGTAAGTGCACGAAGTTTGTGGCCGAAAAAGTGGCAATCCATGCAACAGGAATGCACACTTGCAAGAACGTGTGTGCATTCTTAGGAACGTGCATGCATTCCTAAACCTTTAGGTTTGGATGTGGAAGAACCTCCATGAGGCTTTCCACATAGGTTTAGTGGAAAGAACGCATGCGCTTTCTTAAGAACATGTGCAAATTCCTACTAATAAAAATTTTGAAGAGGTCATGTTCATTATGCATAAAATGCACTTGTGTTTCAACTCTCATTGAGCGAATAAAGGAGATAGAGAGGAAGGATCTTGCCATCGTTTCCAGGTATGTTTGATTTATCTGATTTTTAACCCAATTTAGTCATTTCCAATTTAGTCTTTTGCTTCCAAGAATCCAAATTAAATAAAAATTGTAATTTTGTATTTTAATTAAAATACCAACCTAATTTAGATGCCATGGCTTTTAAATTGCATCATATATAATAAAATGGAACCCCAAGACAATGAAATCCGGTCAGAAGAAAAACAAGAAGATCAAAACCCCAACCCACCACAACCACCCAATGTAAACACTCAAATTGATGAGGGGTTGACTTTATTAAGAACCCTTGAGGAACAATTAAGGGACACTAGATAACCTAGTATAGTCTCCTTGGCCACTTCTTTGGACATCATTGTGAATTCCATTACAAGTGCCCAAGAGAAATTGACCTCTATTTTTTATTACAGGGAAAGAATGTATGAGTACTACATCACTAGTTTGGACAGAAACATCCAAGTCAAAGACCCAAGCATTTCAAAACCACAAATATTGTCTATTTTTAGGGATCCTAGAGCTGAAAAAGAACTACCATTGAACAAAAAATGCATCTCCATTGACTGGTGCATCCATCCCTAGATTAATCAAAATTGGATGGATATGTGGTATATGGTTTTTAATAAGCCTCCCTACAATAACAGGGAGATACTGTTATATTTTCTGAGAAAATTATGGGCTGAGTTTATTTTGGGTAAGAATGTCAACTAATTTGACATTGGAGACTTACAGGGGGTGGGTCTAGGGTCTGCACAGGAATGAGAGCATGCCAAGAATGACCCCGTGTTATGTCTTCATCCCCCAAGTGAAGGCCTAATCACCCCCTACCCAACATCCTCCTGTTGCAAAGAGCTTGCAACAGGTAAATCTAGCCATTTCATCATTGACTTATAGCCTAGTGCAACACAGTAGATTTGTTGCACTATCTAGGTAGGAGGTGTCGACTAGTGACACTGATAGAGGGGTTGGAGTTTCAACATGCACGGCAGATTGTGGTGAGGAGAGGGCACATGGACATAGCATCCATCCATGTGAACCTGACAGATGCTCGAGCTACGAGAAGACATTCTATGGGCCTATAGAGCCCATTGGATAACATATGTTCATGGAGGAGGTTAGTATCGTAACCCTCTTTATGTTC
Organism: Picea abies; assembly: GCA_900067695.1. NCBI lineage: Eukaryota > Viridiplantae > Streptophyta > Pinopsida > Pinales > Pinaceae > Picea > Picea abies. The sequence continues at coordinate 3,301 of CBVK0100485459.1, forward strand.
TTCATCGTATATATTTATTTTGTATTATGTGTATTTATATCGATATTTTATTGTATGTTGTTTTGTAGTTGTTGCGTCCTAGCAGTACAACCTCTACGTCGATGGATACATCAGTGCCTAGCTCCATCATTGATGTGGTAGTAGAGGTATCATATTCATTGGGTGCACCCCACACACAATTATGTGTCACATATGATAAATTCACCATAGTCATTTATTTATTTAATGTTCTTGTGTTTCTACTGGATTTGGGACTAGGTGATGTTAGGGAATGTCCATCTAGGATGGAAAAGTCACCTGCATCACAGGTATCATGTGTAGAGTTAAATATCGTATAATTCTCAAATTGTTTGTGTTTATATTTTTTAATTTTACTAGTTGGTACTAATAGCTCAATTTTATTAATATGTATGCAGGTTGTGGATATTTTTTCTAGCTATAGTAATATTGCATTCCCTGAGCACCTGGGAATTGCTTCTAGGTTACCTTTCTCCAAGCCTAGGGAATTGCAATCACTTGTACAGCCGTCCATCATGGCCCACCCTTAGCATTTCCATCTTCCCCATCGACCGATACTACCACAATAGAGGTTATCTCGGAGTAGGTTGTACAACCTAGTGCTCCATTTTCCAGTGAATATCCATCGAGGCCTGAGATATTCACGGTGATATAATGCATTGATGATATTTTTTTTATGTTTCATGAATTTGATTTTACGCATATTTGTTTAATTTTCTTAACTTTATCCTTGTAACTGATGTAGGGTGTTATCGCGGAGAGACTGGGGTCGCAGAGGAGGGTAACACCCTCACGATTTTCAATAACATATGCAGTGAGTTGTCTTAGGTTAAATTACAAAGTATCATTTTGTATGTTTATTAATTCATTGAGGAAAAAAACTTATAACAATGTTTATTCTTTGTGTAGTCTCCAGAGCATCGAAGCATACCCAATCCTAGAACCTCTTGAGGTGCTTCCTTGAGAAAGAGAAGAAAGATTGATTTCCAAGATGCTCCTGAGGGTGGCAAGGGTGGTAGTTGTCAATGATTGACCAACTACTACCATTTTGTATCTATGCCACCATATGGATGTTTTTTATGTTAGGTCACTTGGTGTTGCTTTGTATATTGAGCACGAGTTGTCATTTTATAAAAAATGAACAATTTAGACAATTTTGAATATATATATACATTTCATGGCATGTTTTTTATGAATCTCATTGTTTCTGCATTTTATGTTGATGAATATATGAATTTCAAAGTGTTTGAATTCCAAAGTGTATGAATTTTATGTGTATTGATCCCTTGAATTTTTTCTAAAGTGATTATAAATACTTGCATTACGCATTAAGGAATATCTTATGGTGGAAAACATTGCTAAGTGCTAAATCCATAAGAAATTAATGGTTCTCAAGTAGCATTGCTTGCTAATCAACCATGTATCTCTACATCATCGATAGATTATTCCTTCTGAATTATTTGCATAATGTTGTGGATATCCATATTCTAACTCACAACCAACAACGCATGGACTACCTCTTGAATTATCTCCTTCTAAATCCAATGACTATTCACACTCAAATAGTGGTTACTTGAAAATATTTTGACCTAAAAAATGGCATATTACAATAATTTATTATAGAAATAAATTGTATCATTTATCTTCTACATAATTGTAAATCACTGAACAATATTAGCTCAATCTTATTGTTGGGTCACATATTTGTCCATATTTTCATCATCTATATACATCCATTCCATCCCTTCTCTGTCCTATTATCGTTCATTTATCATTCCATTTTCCATACATTTGCTACAATTGCTCATAAAATGACATATAATTCCTTTTATGCTTTAGTGGTTAATAATGATTATTCTTCCTTCATTTTTAATGAATTAATGACTATTATGCACGATTTTTCTAATGACGATTTGATGAGTGATTTTATGTATCAATAGTTGCAACAATCAAGGTTCCAACCTCCAAATGACACATGTGAGTTCCAACTCGTGGTTAATCGTTTTCAATGAAAAACGTGGCAGATAAGGAGAGATGAATTTGCGTGGAATATTGTGAGCAGATGAGGATGAATATCGAAAATATGAGACATGGGTTTTGTTCAGAATGGGCCCAATTGAATTCATTTTGGGTCATTTTCCAATTGGAGCTACAGTTTGAGAGAAATTGCTAGTTCTTTAAAAGGGTATTTTCCAGATTTACAGTTGCAGTCGATTCTCTAAACTTAGCAATTTGTTTGAGAAACCCAGGGATTTGTGGATTTGATTTGTATAAATAAGACCTCTTCAATCAGGAGAGAGGCATTCATGAAATTATATAGAATTTATTTGTAAGAAAGAGCTGAACTTATGTAATTTCTGAGTTTTCTTTAATAATACAAAGGACTTGATGGATCTGCAATTATGTGCAACTTTCTCTTAATATTGTAAGTCTTTTGGCCACGCATGCTAGGTGAGGCAAGGCCCCCTCAATCTAGTATGTGTTGGCCTTATTCATTTACATGTATTTTTCTTTTCATTGTCTTAATTTATCTTGGTTTATGATTAGTTGATCACTGCTTACAGTTGTGTGTTGTTTATTAGATTTCTCTTACAGTAAGATTCAATTCATGTTGTTGTTACTTCATTTTGTTAATACTCCTTTAATTTATGTAAGAGTGTGGTAGTGGTTTTATTTCAGCTGAGTGTATTTTCAAGCAAGAGTGGATTTGATTGATTTTAAGTTATGTGTTTTATTTTATTAAATAGATAATAGTGTTAGTTCGAATTTGCTGCTTGCATATATTGTGCACGGTAACTTTGAAATAAAAGACTTCCTCAGGTTGACAATTGAATAGTTGGGAAAATACTACAATGCAATTAATTCAACATTAGTTCAGCCCAATGTAGCGAATGATGTTCCTTTGAGTGTAGTTGTTGTTCATTTGAAAGGAACAATTGTCATTCCTTTCGCACAATTGTTGTTCCTTTGAGTGCAGTTGTTGTTCATTTGAAAGGAACAGTTGTCTTTCCTTTTGCACGACTGTTGTTCCTTTGAGGATAGTTGATATTCATTTGAAAGGAACAATTGTCGTTCCCTTTACGATTGTTGTTCCTTTATAGGTGTTGCATATCTGGAGGTTGGGTATTGAAAACGGAAGGTAAGAACCTATGTAGGCAACAAGTAAAATGCTTGTGCCAGCACCTACCTTTGGATGATGCATAGAGGTTGATTTTAGGACATATTTAGAGCCCAACAGTTATGTCAAATTAACCTCCATAACTAGTACTATTATTACTCAATTACAAAGACGACATAAGCTAAAATTCGAGTATGCAAGTACAGAATATTTGGACAACCCAAACACTTCATATATATTTAGAATATGAAGTACATGCACCTACCAATATCTTATCAAAGGTTGTTAGAAGTCGGGCTCTTCAAACCCTATCTATGGAAACAATAAGATAACATTAGCCAATAGCTGACTCCATTAGAGTTCATCAACAAGTTAGCATACACAATGGTAAGTCCTTTTTGGAACCTACATTTGTATCTCACGCTTGTGCAAGATCAACTCCCTCTATCTTCTCGATAACAAGCACATTATATAGTACTAGGGTTTTAAAATGCCACAAAACCCTAGCTTCTTCTCTTACCAGAGCTACATGATAAAAGTCTTTCTTTTCTTCTATAAGTATAAGTCCTAGTATTCCTAGTATCCTTAGGAGAAAACCTTGACCCTAGTCTTCCCTTGACATTCCTTTGAGAAGCCTAGTTGTTATTTTCTTAGTTGATTCAATCCATAATTAGACCATTTTCTTGGTCACACACATTATTCCCCTCTTTTTATGCATGAGATATATAAAATCATTTGATTTGTATAACCCTTCATAAATTCCAAAAAGACAAATCAATGACTCATTAATGAACTCATGTTTTCTTAGCTTGTGTAGTGAGTATATGTAAATTTTGTTAAACCCATCAATTATTAATAACATTTACTCAGTCTTCCATGATGTCCACTAAACTTGTTTATTTTTATCAATATAATGAGAGAGTTCACATGGAAACTAGATCTTAGAATGGGTATCATTTTCCACATACAAATAAATATTTTGAGGTTACATTTCATGACACACCATATAAAGTAATGCTATGCTACCAAAATTCCTCCAATGAGACTTGAAACCATTATTATTTTTCCTTCATCATCTATGAGATTCTATTGCACACTCCTACCCAATTTTTGGGTTAGAGCACATAAGGAAACAAAGGACCCTCCCAAACCAAATCCCACAAACATGTTGATTCCATGCCATATCCATGCCATGCCTTGCCATGCCTTTCCAAGTCATTCCATGGCATGAAATTTCCATGCCATATCTATTTCCACGCCATTTCCATGCCTTTCCATGCCATTCCATTGTCATGCCTTTCCAATCCATGGCATTCCATGCCTTTTCCATGCCTTGCCATGCCATGTCATTTCCAAGCCATGCCATGCCATTTTCATGCCTTTCCATTGCCATGCCTTGCCAAATCATGCCATGGCATGCCATTTCCATTCCCATGTCATTCCATTAACATTCCATTGTCATGTAGCTTCCCATGTCTTGTCTTGCAGTTTCCCATTTTAACCTATATAACAATAAATATAGTGTTCCATAAAATTATGCAAGGAAAAAGTCAAATCAAAATGTGGATTGCAATGAAACAAGAATAAAAAAATAAATAAACAATGTCATGCCATTTCCATGCCTTGAAATTAAACCCTTGGAATATACCTTGACACCTTTTATTACATTTATTTCATAATTTTCATCCCTTTAGGGCTATGATGTTTGGAATATTGTAGGGTTTCCATCTGTCATATTTCATTTCAGCATGCATTTGTTATCTAAACCCTAGTTTAAGCTTGCATTTTTAGCCCCCTTTCATTTAATGATTTCTTTTTTTAAGGGACATTATATTTGTCCTTATATTTCCTTACCTTTGCTTTCCTTTATATGCCATGCCATTCCATTCCCTGACTTTGCATGCCCTACAATTCCATGCCTTGCATTTCCTTGTCTTTCCTTGCCTTGCCTTTCCTTTCCATGCCATGCAATTCCTTGTCTTTGCATGCCTTGCATTTCCTTGCCTTGACATGCAATGCATTGCCTTTCCTTTCCATGTCATGCCATGCCATGCCATGTCATGCCTTGCATTGCATGGCCTTGCTTTGCCATGTCATGGCATGCCTTGCATTTCCTTGTATTTCAATTCCATGCCATGTCATGGCATGCCTTGCATTTCCTTGTATTTCAATTCCATGCCATGTCATGCCTTTCCTTTGCACGCCTTGTCATGCCATTCCATGCCTTGCCTTTCCATGCCACGTCATTCCATGCATTTCCTTACCATTACATGCCATGCATGACTTACCATACCTTTCCTTGTCATGTCATTCCTTGCATTTCATTGTTGGTATGCTATGGTATGGTATGGTATGGTATGCCTTTCCATGTCATGTTTTTCCTTGCCTTTCCATGGTATGATATGGTATGGTATGGTATGGTATGGTATGCCTTTCCATGCCATGCATTTCTTTGCCATGGTATGGTATGGTATGGTATGGTATGGTATGGTATGGTATGCCTTTCCTTTCCTTTCCTTGCCATGGTATGGTATGGTATGGTATGGTATGCCTTTACTTTGCTTGCCATGGTATGGTATGGTATGGTATGTCTTTCCTTGCCTTTCCTTGCCAAGCCATGGTATGGTATGGTATGGTTTGCCTTGCCTTGGTATGGTATGGTATGCCTTGCCTTTCCATGCCATGGTATGGTATGGTATGATATGATATGGTATGGTATGCCTTGCCTTTCAATGCCATGGTATGGTATGGTATGGTATGGTATGATACGGTATCCTTGGCATGGTATTGTATGATATGGTATGGTATGGTATGCCTTGCCTTTCCATTTCCATGCCTCGCAATTAAACCCTTGGAATACACCTTGACACCTTTATTACATTTCTGTCATAATTTACATCCCTTTAGGGTTTGATGTATTGAATATTGTAGGGTTGTCATGTGTCATATTTAATTTCAACATGCATTTGTTATATAAACACTAGTTTAAGCTTACATTTTTATCCCCCTTTCATTTAATGATTAATTTTTTTAAGGGTTGTTATATTTCTTTTTGTATTTCCTTAGCTTGGATTGTCTTTCCATGTCATTCCATGCCATGCCTTTCCTTTGCATTCCCTACCATGTCATGCCTTGCATTTCCTTTCCTTGGCATGTCATGCCTTTCCATGCCATTACTTGACATGTCATTCCTTAATTTGAAATGCATCGCCTTGCCTTTTCATGCTATGCCTTGCATTGCCTTGCCTTTACTTTCCTTGCCTTGCGTTGCCATGCCATGTCATGCAATTCCTTTCCTTTGCATGCCTTTCCATGTCATGCCTTACCTTGTCATGTCATGAATTACCTTTCCTTTCCATGTCATGCCATGCCATGTCATGCCTTGCATTTCCTTTCCTTTCCTTTCCATGCCATGTCATTCCTTGAATTTCCTTTCCTTTCCTTTCCATGTCATGCCATGCCTTACCTTGCCTTACCTTGCCTTTCCATCCCATGCCATGCATTTCCTTTGCATGCCTTCCCATTCCATGCCTTTTAATGCCATGTCATGCATTTCCATTCCTTTCCATGCCTTTCCTTTCCATACCATTTCATGCCATGCCTTTCCTTACCATGCCATGACATGCATGACTTGCCATACCTTGCATTGTCATGCAATTTATTGCCTTGCCTTGCCATGGTATGGTATGGTATGCCTTTCCATTCCATGACTTGCCTTGCCTTACCATGGTATGGTATGGTATGGTATGCATTCCCATGCCTTTCCTTGCCTTTCCTTGCCATGCCATGCCTTTCCATTCCTTGCCATGACTTTCCTTTCCATACCATGTCATGCCATGCCTTTCCTTACCATGAATTTCCATACCTTTCATTGCCATGCAATGTCTTGCCTTGCCTTGCCATGGTATGGTATGGTATGTCTTTCCATGGTATGGTATGGTATGCCTTTCCATGCCATGCCTTGCCTTGCCTTGCCTTACCATGGTATGGTATGGTATGGTATGCCTTCCCATGCCTTTCCTTTCCTTGCCATGGTATGGTATGGTATGGTATGGTATGTCTTTCCTTGACTTTCCTTGGTATGGTATGGTATCCTTGGCATGGTATGGAGAGGTATGGTATGGTATGCCTTGCCTTGCCTTGCCATGCCATGCCATGGTATGGTATGGTATGGTATGGTATTATATGGTATCCTTGGCATCATATGGTATGATGTGATATGGTATTCCATGCCTTGCCTTTGCATGCTCTACCATGCCATGCCTTGCATTGCCTTTCCTTTCCATGCAAATTCCAATGAATAGTTTTATAGGTTTATATGTTTCCATGCAACTTCCAATGAATAGTTTTATAGGTTTCCATGCAACTTCCTTTCATTGCCATGCCTTGCATTTCCTTTCCTTTCCATGCAACTTCCATGTCATGCCTTGCATTTCCTTTCCTTTCCATGCAACTTAAATTTTTGTTTTATAGGTTTGTATGTTTGACTCATATCACATTGAATAGTGGGGTGCATTTTCCAATGAATTTTATTAAGGATTTGTTAAATATTTTCAACATTATGCATCATAAGATAAATCCATATTATGTGGGGTGAATGGGTATGAAGCTAACAGAATGAATAAGGTATCGTTTGGGGCATTAACAAATATTTAAGATTTGAGCAGAAGGTATTGGATGAACAACCTTCATTTCTTTTTTTTCTATTTCTTTTTTTTTTGTAAGTAAGTATATATATGTAAAACCTTTCAAAGCCAAAAATTACAGTATCTCCAAGTCTGTCTGAGGACTGTAATTACTGAATTTCCCCAGAGGGAAACCAATTCAGCCAGTGCCTTCTAAACCAAAACCCCAAATTCAGACATCAGTTTTAAACATCTAGAACAGAATCACCCCATGGGGAAACTGATTCATCTAATCTTCTAGAACTTATAGGACTGACTTATGATAGAAAAAAGAGAATTTTACAAAAGTACAGTTGTCAAAATATAAACAAAACTAGAAACAGACCATGCAGTCTGACACCTGTGCAGATGACACCTGTGCAGATGTCGTGGCTCAGGCAGCCGACGTGTTGCATGCCACATTGTCAAATGTAGGCGTCTGGAGAGATGAAGCCGAGCATGTTGTCGCGTTGTCCACTACTGACATTTGGAGAGCTAGAACCAAGATCGTCGTTGAGGCCACTGGTGCAATGGTTGCCTATTCTGTGGAGTGTCAAGAGCCATGTAGATAGGAGAGAAGATGCATAATTTGTGTTCCCTTCTTGTCAAGAATTTCTAGATGGAACTGTAGGTTTTCCACCTCCTTGCGAACCTCGAACACTAGGTCTTGAAGAATTTCAAGGTCGTCTTGGAACTTTTCACAGGTGGTGCAATCTAAGAAAGAGTGGGGTTGGTCCTGAGGTTTCCTTTGGTGGATGGAGGTTTCCTCCCGTGGAGATTGGACTGGTGGTGAGTGCACTGGCGGTGGTGCAAGAGCTGAATTCTCAGGTGAATTTGGTGGGACGACCAAGGAAAGTTGCAAGGAAGAGACCAAGTCTGGCAATGGGCCTGGGGAAAATCCCAGTGAGTTTCCTAGGAGGTTGAACCACTCAAATCGGCAAGACCAAGGCTAGGAAAGACATGGGAGGCCACTTTGGTTCTGAGAGTACTGACCAGAGGAGGAGGATGGAGAAGAAAAAGAGTTGTGTGAAGGTGTGGGGGCATGTTGAGGCCTAATGGCCATGCATGGATTGTTTTGGTACCAGGCCTAGCCCCTCTTGGATTCCCCCCATAGTCGATGCATGGACGAAGCAAGAAGAAGGTAAGCATGCACTGAGAAATGACTAGCGTAGCAGGTGAGCACCAAGGAGGAGTGAAGACCGCGTGATGGCTCTGGTGAAAGGAGAAAGAACTGATGAACCTGCTAAGGAGAGCCATGGTATGAATACTTCTGGAGAGAAAGGATTCACATGCGCAGAGGTGACCACAATTATGGAGACTCCATATATCGGATGAGGAGGCAGAGTAGATTGCACTCGAAGTGTTAATGGTGCACTAGTAAGATTGAAGGTTGTGTAAATTCATGGTGTGGGAGGAGAGGAGGTGCATGCCCCAATCACATGGTTGGTACTGCGCTAGCAGACATCGTCCCCTCCATCTTGATACATTTTCTCAACTAACACCCCATCTGGCGGAACAAGCTTCATTTTATAATCCTATGGGCTTAGTGAATAGCATGGGAGAAATCGTCTTCACTACAATAACCATACTTTTCAAGTTGACTACAAGTTGTATAGCTTATCCTAAACTATTGAGATGTTTTGGATAACCTTTTCTATTCTCCTCCATTGGCATGATTGTGATTTTAATTACATTTTCCTTCAATGCAATTGTGTCTTGTATTAGATTTGAACTAGACTCTACTTTCTCTAATTGGATTGGCTATTGTGTTGTGGGATTCTAGATCGAGAGTGTGTGAAGTCTTGTTTCTTCAATGTGATTGTCACCTATGCTGAAAATATGAATTTTTCTAAGTATGCTTCTTCTTTGCCAATGACAAAATTTGATTCTCTACCACTATTTGTAGCATTGATCTTTCATCAAGTTTCTCCTTTTGCTAGTCAATTTCTCCATATGCATCTTTTCAAAAGGTGGCATCTCAATTATAAGTACTCATGTGCTTATTAGAAGACATACCTTATATGGACCTTGATTCCAACAAGCTCTCCAATATATCTAATCAACGCACACCTTTTGGTTTTTTCTCTAACTTGATACGTGCATATAAGTCTCACAAAAAAGAAAATCTCAAGTGAGAAATAAATGGTTTTCTCCTACTTCAAGCTTCCTCTAGTGTCTTGTCACCCATGGAAAAAATAGGCTACAAAAAGAAATAGTTTTATCCCACTTCAAACTTCCTCTAATGTCTTGTCACCCATAGGAAAAATAGACTACAAATGGACCAAGTAACACAAGGTTGCAAATTCTTTAACCCAAAAGCCTCAAATCAATTTTGCATTAGATATCATGGACCAATTATAAGAGCCACAAAAGAAACCTATGACATTAGATAGACACACCCAAGGCCAAAAATAATCTTAATATATACCATGATAGCTAGAAATATCCATCATGATAAGTAGCATTAAATGATGTGGCGGCTCGATTAGAAGCCATCATATATGTTGTGGCTGATGGATTATAGACCATTCGATTTGAAAACAATTCAGATCAAATGACCTATAATCCATCGACTATAGCATTCAATGTTGCGTAGTAGGCTAGTTATTTTCCCAAATACCATGATAGCATGAACCATTTGTACACTAAAAATAATTCGCATATAACATATCATTAATTGCATCATGGGAATCATTAATCAGATTATCACATTTGGCGGTGGCTACACATCCATGCCTATATGACTACTATATAGCCTAAAATTTTATGTAGGGTTCTGATAACATGTCATCTAATTTACTTGCATGGCGAATATGATGAACAATCTACCAATCAAGAAGGGAATGTCTAATTGTAATATACCCATTATTGCAAATGATTTTGTCGAATACTATGAATTCTTCATGCTGCTAGAAACTCCATCTGTAGATTCCGTAGAGGCGATTCCAAGAGTCCTCTTGCTACATTTTCAGCTGGCGGTAGAAATCACCCATGATTTATTCAACCTTCACGTATAGTTCCATGATGCTCAATGGAAACTCGTCTTATATTAGACTCTTCGTCACCTTCGACCATTAGACCATTGCTACTTCATCATTAAAGTGTGCTTGATGCATATAATAATCTCCCACATCAATAGAAATATTGAACACAACCAAAGAAGATAATATAGAGAAGATAGAATTGGGAACAAGAAAGTGAAGAGCGCATAGCATTGAGTGCATTTCAATAAGGGAAAAGAGCTGAGATAAATAAGATCGAGAAAATTAGGAATATCAATAAACAAAACAAGAAATCCTAACGGACTCGTACCACTGGCCAGAACAGCTGGCAGTGTACAGTCACATACTGTTGAGGTTATAGATATAACTAACACTCCCTCTTAAACTCAACAGTTACAAAAAATCAACACTGGTAAATCGTTGTCTCTTGTTGTCCCTCGACCAAGTTTTGAGGAAACATTGGTCAATTTTTACCACTTTTTGGACTTCGACAAGATGGTTAAAGATGGAGCGCCCAGGCAGAGCTCAGATCACAGGATCTCACTTGTTTTGTGGACCCGGCAAGGGGTTCATTAGGGTTTTTGTATTAGGGTTGATGGGATGTCGGTCCATGGGTTTAACCATGATTAAGCCTTTTTGTAAGCGAATGTAAAAGTATAAATAAGTAAATATTGTAAGGTAGAAGTAGCTTTGTGAGGAGAATGTAATTGGATAAGTGCAAGAAGAAAGTAGTTCTGAGTTTCTTTGTGCAACAGAACATAATGAAAGGCTCTGTGCTTGATATATGAGTTGGTTCTATGCCTTGACCTGGTTTTGGGAAGGTGTATTTGGTGCTTAGTGCACAGATCACCTGTCCAGTGCAAAGCTTGGCTCTGTGGCTTAGTTCATGGGAGAATACAGATGTAAGAGATTGAAGCCTAATAAAGAAGAAGAAGCAGTTGGTGGATGTAGCCCCACATTGGGGTGAACCACGTATATGATGTGTTGATGGTTTTCTTTGTGCTATGATGTTTATGTTGTGAATCTACTTAGTGCATTGATTGTTATATATGATAGATAGATCTGTGAATGCTTAGTTCTTTATTTATGTTGAATGTGTTAGATCTAGCTTATGATGCTAAGTGTGATTTTTACTTTGTCATTGTTACTGCGTCGATCTGTACTTAGGGTTTGATCTGCGATGTGAGTAATACTAATAGGTTGATGCATGTTGTTCCTAAATACTCTATAGAAGTGTTATAATCACAGATATGTGTACCAACTTGGTTACAGACACCTGAGTCCTATAACCCCCCTTGCCTTTACCTCGGATGAGACTTCGCCTGCTTCGCAGGTGTTGTTGAAAGGGTCGGTAGTTAGGGTTTTTTCAGTGCGTTGTTGAAGCGTTGAACCCTGGGTCTACCCATATGCCAACAAATGGTTTCGTTGTTGGGACCTAAAACTGTGATTGTTGGGAACTGAAGCAAAGAAAAGAGAAGCTTTGTGTATAGATCTATTGCTGTAGTGCGCAGTACTCTACTTGACTTGTGAAGCTTTGTGCTAAAAGATAAATCTAATCTGAAGAAAAGAGATAAGATCTTGAAAAAGGTAAAGTTGTGTACTTTGATAGAGTAAGATAAGTGGAAATTTTTGTTTCAAAAGCATGAATATAGGTATGTTTGATAGATTATGTCCTAATCTGAAAGCTACGGCACAATTAGAAGAAAAATTTGATCCAAGTGAAGATAATAGAAATAGAGAAAGATATGTTATTCCTATGCATGGAAAGAATTTTTGGACTGATGAATGGATGCAGGAACCTAGAAAGAATTTTTGCATCTTGCAGGTCCAGGACTGTGATCCTAGTGCGCAGTACAAAAGAAGTTGGGGAACTTACAAGAGAAAGAGAGGATTGACATTATGTTATAATTGCAGAAGGCTGAGACATCTTGCTAAGGAATTCCCTGGTATAGGTCCTATTTGTCTTTGTTGTAAAATTGTTAGTCATGAGGTTGAGGATTGCCCAAGGATGATTGATAAAGTTGAACAAATGAACATGAGTCAAGAGAATAAGAGCATGTTAGAAGATCAGAAAGAGAAAGGATCAGAGAAAGTTCAGACTACATTAGTATAGTTAAAAGAAGCAATGGATGATCACAAAGATGTCATTTATTAGAGATCATGAAAGAAAAACAACGCATATATACAAAAATAGGAGACTTTGACATAGATTTTGTCCTAGATGAGGAGACAAAAGTGAATATTATGAAAGAAGACACTTGGAAAATTTGGGAAAGCCCATTGTGGTACCTTCATTGGGAAGGATAGGCTTATTTAAAGGAAAGATGACAACCCTCTGTGGAAGAGTTACTAATGTATCTGTTATCATCCATGGCACATCGACAGAAGAGGAATTTGAAGTCATTAAGCTGGTTGAGAACAACACCCCATTCCCTCTTTTGTTAGGAAAGACTTGTATTGAGAAATATCAGATTAGAAGAAAAGCAAAGGAAGAAGCTACAGAAAAGAAAAAGAAAGAAATAAGGGATTTCATGGCTAGAAAAATAGATCGACTGATAGAAGAATGATGAGTTATGTCAAAGCAACAAAACGCAAGAGAATTAGTTGTCAAAGTTGAAAGAATGAAAGAAGGTTTGAATGACCTATCCATGCAAGAAAGAAGTATATCCATCCAAGAATTAATAAGAGAAGGGATATTAACTTCGAACCCTTTGGAAGTACATCAGCGCTACGAAGTCAATACGATAGGAGAAACTAAGAATAAGAATGGGAAGAGAAATCCAAAAACAACTAGAGAGACTCAGATCATAGGAAAGAAGGCAAGGAAGCTCAGTAAAAATAAATCCAAGTTAGAAAAGCTACAGGAAGTTACAGAGAAAAATTTGCAGGAGGCAGGCTTGCAGGCTCTGAACCTCGTCAGAACAGGAGAACCACGTAGAATGGGAATTCGCCCTAGTGAAGCTATATGACCGTTGGAGGTGCCTCGATCGTTAGAGCGACACTCTGAAAAGGCTAGGAAACACATTTATGGGTGGATATACCATCGTTCGATGATGAGACCATACCATAATGAATGGATTCGCATTGATGGAGGCATTCCTATCTATTGGAGGAATCCATTACGATGCTCGCTTATTTAACCCGTCGGACGCTACACCGGGACCACTTTTTTCCACCCGTAATTATTTGAGCTAATAGAGAAGTGATTGTGTGTGTCGAGCCATGCTATCAGACATCATTTTCCACTTTTCTACCCCACTATCCGTTCACCTACCCCGACCTATTTTTTAACAGTGAGAATGTTGGTCGAGCGCACTGAGCTAGAAAAATTCGTCGAAGAGGTTCTAAAGAAATTTATGGATGATAAAGCTATGTCTGAAGGAGTACAAGCATCGTCAACCAGGGGACTATAGTCTTCCCCTTCGATTGGACGACGTTCGAAACGTGCCAATCCTGACTGACAAGTGAAGTAAGCATCACAACGATTTAGCTAATGAAAAGCATATCCCTTCGATCTTACCAGATTATATCCCACCCTTGGCTGACGCAGTTAACCAAAACAACATTCCATGGGACTTAGAGTACACATTGATCACCACATACATTCCGAAGGGAATACACGTAGTGGGAACTCAGTTAGGATAGATCCCAGCACTAAAGAACAACAACTTTAACCTTGGAGACAGAAAGAACCACGCCATGCTCATGCCCCATAGATATTTGATGAAGACGAATAGGAAGAAGCCTTGCATAGTCTCCCAGCCATGGATTAAGGAGTTGGCGCAGTCCACGATACTCAACGTAATGAAGATTCCTCATTTTGGTCGACATCAGGAGGTTAACGCTTGTGTTAACCTCCTCTTGTCATGCTATCATGGTGGATACTTATGGCTCGACAGGTAGATTACTGTGGATCCAACATTGATCCATGGGATTACAATATTGAGCATGCAGGGACCCGACCCTCAACAATTCTACCCAGGGAAGACCTCAGATCTCTCCCTGGCACAACGCATCAAGGAGGCATACGACAAAGTTGAGAAGGGAAAGAGAGGATACAACGTAGCCTCTATCCAGGATGGCACAATGTGCCTCACTTTCGAACTTATAGTTGGCAAGCTTGTAAGAAAGAATCACCCCCTGCATGTCACCGGGTGATACGGATTATTTTCGGCATGAAATGCGAGCGGAGATATAATAAATAAATGTACAAAGATATCACATATATTCAATAAGATAACATAAATGTATTAGAGATGCAACCATAAACACATATATATAGTAATACACAATTTCTATTAATGAAAGAAATGTAAAAAGACTGTAAAAATATAGAGTGAAAGACTCGCTAGAATGGTGGCAGCTTATCTCTGAGAAGAGATGTGTGTAAATTCTAACCTTGTACAATATCTACTGCAAACTGA
>CBVK0100485460.1:0-18525 GCA_900067695.1 Picea abies
ACATTTCATCTTTTCTTGTAAGGAGAGCAAATCAGTTGAGGGCCTCAAGAGCCTTCCATTGGAGAGGGAAGAGACCCAAGTCCTCTTTCTCCATTGTGTATCTTTGGATTTCATCTATCAGACCAGCTAATACATTGGTGATATTGGTCCATTGTCATTTTTTTTTATTTTCATTTTCATGCTCATAGTTTTATTTAGTTTTTGTTTAATTCTTGTTACTAGCTTAGTTGTTTTCTTTCTAACCTTTTACCATACAGCTGTCATGACTAGCAGAGCCCAACTAGGCATGTAAGCACTCACTTTTTGCTCACACATCGACGAAAAGAGTGCAAACACCACAGATGGCTCAATCGTTGAGGCATGGTTTGAGAACATGGCGATGTGCTTCGCACTTCGTGATTACACTTCCAACATGAACATATGGATGGTAATATTTCACGTGAAGGGGAGTAATCTTCAATTGTGGAAGACGCTCCTACCTCAACTAAATATGGTTTTCAGGGACGTGTCATGGGAGATGATCGAGGAACAGTTCTAGGAGAGGTAATTTTCCAAGGAATTCATTGAGCGCAAGCTTAATGAGTTCAATGCGTTATGAAAATGTGGTCATACAGTGCCAGAGTATGAGTCCATATTCATGGAGCTGCTTAAGTATGATCCCCATCTAAACACAGAGAAGATAAAGGTCAACAAGTTTGTGTTTAGCCTTAAATTCAACATTCGTGCGAATGTGAGGATTCTAATGACTCAAATGTTGCATGATGCAATTCAGAAGGCCCTCATTGTCGAGGAAGAGATGAACAATGAGGGTCAGGGTAAGAATCCTTCTAGATTGGCTAGACAGATGACATTAGGAGCACAAAAACATTAGACACCAACCAAATAAACTTCAGGGCCTCGAGATATGCACAGAGGACCTATGTTCACGACACCATGAGGAAAAACTCCTCAGCAAAGGACTCCTTTCAAAGGACCACAACAGTAGCAAGAACATCATCCACAACAAAAACAATAGTTTAGGTCTGGTTAACAGAACATAACAGGATCATAGACAATTATACCATGTTAGGGTCCTAACCCGTACATAGGTAGAACAATATATTCAGATGTAATAAAGGTCAATATTAATAAGTCCTTTCAATAAAATAGAATAAGGCAGATGTAAGAAACCTAATAGAAGCTTCTGCTTCTAGAAGGTTCTTTCTCTAGATGCTTCTTTTTAGTATAAATAGGAGTTGAGGGTATGAGAACCCTAGCTTGGATATTATTGTAATAGAGCTATGCTTAACTAGAGGTTGCCCCCTTGAAGAGGCCCATGAACATTGCTTTCAGATTCAAAGTGTTATTTCTGTTATTACTCTCATATCATTTTAGTATCATTGTGGTGAATGTTCTAGTTATATTTTGTTATTCTGCCATTACTAGCATTTTATTTCTTTTATGCATACATTTTATATCTGGTATATTACAAGTGGTATCAGAGCACTTTCCTCAGTAGAAAGTGTGGGTTAAATTTTTTTTCCAGGGTAGAGACGTATTCTGACATCTTTAAGCCACAAAGATCTGTTGTTACGTGCATAAACCCTCAGTTGAGGGATTCATACACGCAGGAAATCCAAGTGGTACTTAAGCACACATCTATTGGCCACCCTTGTAACCCCTGTCGGTACCTCTTTGAGTTGTAGTAGATCAGACAATACCTGTGTGTGGATTGACCTAGATTACCTTAAGCCCTCTTTAGATAAATCGATCGGTTGCCTGACTGCTATAGTGTCACCGAGAACAACACTCAAGAAGATACTCTCTAGTACTTGGGTAGTTGGGTAGTATGGATAAGGGTACAGTCCATCCTCCTTAGTTAATGCCATGAGATATTGGGCCGAGTACTATTTTTGGACCCAACACATATATCAGAGAGCTATAGCATAGGGAAAACCCTTGTCTGTAGAACCCTATAATACCTAACCCTTGGGGACAGAATCATAAACAAATTAAAACAGACATGATTTATTGCCATGCAACTGTGTTCGGGTTGCCAAGTAAATACACATTTCTTTCTAGTTAAGCATTTGGGAATTTCCTCTCTGTAGTATTCTTCAGACCAGAGTACAACTCTGCAGGTGTATGGAAATTTTTTCACCATCATTTGAGACTAATTCCATTGGATTCATCTCTTTTCCCTTATCACATTCATCCATATCATTTTTTGGAAAAAAAAATTGACCTCGCCCACCCCTTTTCAGTTCCCCCATCCTCATGGCCCATACCCATAGCCAAGACTTGGAAGCTCGCTTCAACACCTTCCAATCTGGTCTCATCGAGACCCAACAAGAAGTGAAACAACTCAGTGCCAATTTTGTCGCCATCAATACAACCATGTAGTCCTCAATAGAGGAAATCAAACAAGACCTCACCACCGAGCTTGAATTAGTCTTTTCGACACTCTACACCAAACTACATATTCCTACAGATAACCCTTCCTCTTCCTCACCTCCACATACTAAAGGTGACCATTCATCTCATTCCCATAACTTTCAGAACCATCAATTTCAACGTGACCTATGCCTTCCATGTGTGGATGTGAACAAATTTGATGGCTCAGACCCCATTGATTGGGTAACCCAAATGGAACATTATTTCTCTTTATACGGCATTACAGATGACTTGGCCAAACTCTAGTATGGTCTTCTCCATATAGATCAAGAACGTTGGCAATGGTGGCAATGGAGAGAAACTTCTCGTCAAGGGTATATTGCTTGGACACACTTTGTAGCAGAGATTTATGAACACTTTGACACTGACACCAACCATTTGGGTCATTTGACAAAATTGAAACAATTAGGAATAGTGGAAGACTTTATAGCTACCTTTGAGCTCCTGGATTTTAGAACAGAGGGCATGTCTGATGCCTTTTTCCAAGAGTGTTTTATCAGTGGCCTCAAGGACGATATTTGGGCCCATGTCCTCATGGCTTAGCCTCAGAGTTGGGTGGATGCTACTAAAAGAGATAAAGAAGCACAACATGTTGTATCTTCTCAAAATAAAAAACCCTCCTTTATCCCTCGCCCTAAACCAGTAAATCCCACTACTCCCTCTGCTCCAGTAAAGATCAAAAAATTGACCAGGGATGAAATGGCTGAATGCCAACTCAAAGGCCTTTGTTATAACTGTGATGAAAAATATTTCCTGGGCCACAAGTGTAAAGAACAAAATATTTTTATGGCCATATCCGAGGATATTTTAGAAGAGGATGTAGAAATTCCCTTTGTGTCTGAGTCACCTGAATCCACTAACATAACCCCTCCCTGAGACTCTCCTGAAGTAGAAATGGTCATTTCCCTCAATCCTCTCACTGGCTTCTCTGCTCCCCAAACCCTCAAGCTAATCTATTACATCAATCATCAGAAGGTCATCATTTTGGTTGATAGTGACAGCATCCCTAATTTTATTCATCACCACATTTCCCAAGAAACTCATTGCTACATCCATGTCGTAAAAAACTTTCAAATCATGATTGCCAATGGTGGTTCCATGAAATGTGGAGGGAGTTGTGAAAATGTGCGTCTCCAAATTGGTGACTACCACCTGAAATCCCATATGTTTTCTATCGACATGGGAGGTTGTGACATTGTGTTAGGTGTAGACTGGCTAAGGACTTTGGGTCCCATTCTCATGGATTTTAAAGACTTAACCATGCAATTTGACCAGGAGGGCCACCATTATAAGTTCCAAGGCATCATTGTCATTTCAACTGAGATCATTAGTTCCCATCGCATGGAAAAAATTCTCAAAAAAGTTCATTCCGGTGTTATCACCCAACTCCATGCCGTACAAGCAACAGAGACACCCTCGGTCCCGCAAGACTTCCAAACCATCATTTCTAAAAATCAATTGGTCTTTTCCACTCCCCAAGGACTCCCTCCTTCCCGTGGTGTTCATGATCATTCCATTCCCCTTGTACCCAAAATCCTTCCTCCCAATATCCATCCGTATTGTCACCCCTTTTCCAAAAAAAATGAAATTGAGAAAATGGTCCAGGAACTCCTTAATGCAGGTATTATCCGCCCTAGTACGAGCCCCTACTCTTCTCTTGTGGTCATGGTACTGAATAAATAAGGTTCTTGGTGAATGTGTCCTAACTTCCATGCCCTCAACAAACTTACCATCAAAGACAAATTCCCCATTCCTGTCATTGATGACCTCCTGGATGAATTAAGTGGCACCCAATTCTTCACTAAAGTTGATCTTCATTGGGGCTACCACCAAATATGTATGAAAGAGGCAGACATTCCCAAGACTACCTTTTGAACTCATGAGGGCCACTTTGAGTTTTTTTTCATACGCTTTGGCTTGTGTAATTCCCCCTCCACCTTCCAAAGCCTCATGAATCATGTCTTCCTGTTATAACCCTAATTTGCACCAGATATGCTTACCTGGCATCAGGCCATCTCAGATTCCTTCTTTGCCAAAACACTACTGAACAACTCTTCTTAAAAAAAACCCTTTATAAAGGCCCACACACCCTGCTCCATTACTGCACATGTGTACACACTAGCTGCCCCAATACAATCTACATGTACTTACAAAAGCACAGAAAAAATGAAAGTTGTTGATGCAACACACAGATTTGGGCAAGTTAACTAAGCCTTTCGTCCATGCATGGTCAGTGATTCAACAAAATACCTAGCTCCTTATATCCTATAAAATAAGGGGTAAGGGTCCCATTTGAAAGGAGAAGAATCATAGTAAAGAAAATATACCCGATTGAGCATTCCCTTTGTCCCAACCTTTAGCCATCATTGTGCAAAGAGAAGTATAGAGAAAAGGAGCTAGAAGACAGTGGAAGAAGAGCCCAAGACCAAGATCATTATTTGAATATTGATTGTATGATTGATTAAGTCTCTAACCCATTAGTCCATAGATCAAATGCATGTGGATTTCTTTGTTTGTCTTTTGTGAATGCAAGTCAGCATTGGGAGGAGAGTTGCAGTCAAAGAACGACCGAGCACGAAAAGGGATTGACATCGAACACGAAAAATAAGGTACGTCAACTTCGTCTCTTGAGACTTGTATTTACACATGAGTAATGGGGTTTTAGGCATGGGATGATGGTAAGAAGTAAGAATCTTTAGGTCATTTCTGCATGCATGATAAAAACCCTTAGTGCTAGTCCATAAGAGGGATTTCCCACCCACAACAGAATTGGCGACCATACTGAGGATCTCTAGGGTTTTTGGGAATATTTTTTCTTGGGTATTTTTAAGAGCTAGTTTCATTCCTTGCTTTCAAAGTTTCTGCAAAAGTCTGAGCTAACAAATATTCTGGTCTTCCATACCAGTTATCTTTGTTTCTTTGCTTGACTGCATTTTTTTTTAGAGACCCACAAAGGTACACATGACCTGTATAAGGTCTGCATGCGTGTACCCTCACCCTACCTTCCCATAGCTCGCGTGTACATGCTAGTTGAGGAAGTGTCAGTCGCATGTATGATTCCAGAAAATTTCTTCTAGAGAGGCAGTCATCCTCTCCCCTATTAGAAATAATCATTCTCAGGGGTTTTTTGGAACTCATTCTAGTCTTTGTTGTTTGCAGTATATAGCTTAGATTTCACCTTAGATTGGTTTGTTCTATGAATTTTTCCTTGAATTGTTTTCTTTTTTCTGTCAAGAGAGTTTCTAAGTCTTCAAGAGTGTCTGTTCCTCAATTGAGTAGTCTCTACCAGTGCTTAATTTCTTTTATTTTCATTTTTGGAAGATTTGCAAAGGTACATGCAGCTTGCAGAATGTTTGCATGCGTGCACATGCACTCTGACCTTACACAGATTGTGTGCACACGCTAGCTGTCGAACTTTCAGCAATGTGCATGTTGAGAAAATTGTTGTTTAAGGAGGGGTAGTCATCCTTTCCTTTTTCAAGTGTTATACCTCTCAGGTTTTTGGTCTTTGTCATAGTGGTCAGTAACTTAGGTTTAATCACAGTAATATATTTTTTTGTCATTAAGAAGTTTTCCTCAGAATTTTCCTTTTATAAGGGTTTTAGGCAAGTGTAAGAGTCCCTTTTTAATCTTTTTCTGTGTTGTTCTTAGAGAGACTCTTTGTGATCTACGCTTAGGCCAAAGGTTTTCTTGGTCTTTACTTGTTGATATTTTTCCTTTTTGCTTTGTGAGCATTCAAATAAAATAAAAAAACCTTTTATTTCTTTGTTTGGTTAAATAGTGTTGGTTTGCATTAGTAACTAGAAAAAGTCTTTTATTTCATAAGTTCTTTATGGTTTACTTAGACGATAAGTAGCTCATATTCAAGTGAAATCCTGTTTTGAGTTTGCTGTTCAAAGATCTTAGAAATTTTTAGTTTGAAAAGTTGATTAAAATTTGATTCAAGAAGAAGTTATTTTGTTTCCAACTTTTTGTTTATTTTTCTTTCATTTTTCAAACATCAGTAGTTTCAATTTCATAACCTTTGACTTAAGACACGCCATAAAAATTAACGCTAAATCTAAAAATAATTAGACTTTTTATGTTTGTAGGGTCAACCAACTAGTTTAGGGTTAGGGCCTTGAATTAGGTTGGAGCAGAAACTCTTCAAGGCCATTAAATAAAACATTGGAGTCTGATCTAGGGAGTGTTAAAAGTCTAGTGTCGTGAAAGTTGTCCGAGAACCCCCTCTAACACAGAGGATAAACATGAGGTTGCGTGCAAAAAGGTAGCGGAGATAACCCCTCCAAAGCTGGACTAATCATAGTGGAGAACACATATAGAGGGCTTCTCCTTGGATTCCGTTGATCGCATTTGCCACGGTGCTTCATGGGTCTCGAATCCATTCGAGTCCTTAGTTGTCTTCTAGAACACTTGCTTTCGATACCTTTTACAGATTTCGGGCTCGATACCCTGCTCATTGTGGTCTACCCGAATGTCGACTGTACTTGCCTGGTGACTGTTTGCGCGTTGGCAACCTAGTTTCCTATCCTTTTTAGGGACATACAGAGGTGACTTCGGGGGTATACCATGGTACCTAGGATTGACATCGGGCCATGCTTTGCAGATTATACCCAGAGGGTGCTTCCTTGTTCGAGTTTCACTTTCATCGGTAAGTTTCTCTAGTGTTGGTTGTTGTAACTGTTCTTCCAACTAGTTTAGTGTTTGCTTGTTTTATCTTGTAGGGAATTTTCTAGTGTGTGTTATTTTTGAACAAATAGAAAGCCCTAGTGTGTCTTTGATCTTATCACAAAGTGGAGGATCATGAGCTCTACCAATCATGAAGGCTTCTTGGCCTGCCACCAGTTACACTGGAGCCACCCTCACCACTGCTAAGGAAAAAGATGAACCAACAAGGGTCTTTTGAAGCGACTGGGTCACCGGAAATCACACCTAACCAACCTCTATTAAAGGACCTTTCAGCACCTTAAACAAGATGGTAATGGAGGTAAATAATATCTCTTCTACTAGGAATATTGATATTCCCGTCATGGTTGTCGTCACAAGGGGTGTTCCACCTCCTACACCACCATCACCAGTCCAAGCCACCACGGTCTCAATTGTCTCTACCTCGAGAAATAGCCCGAACATGTCTTTGGTGATGTCTATTTCTCCTTTCACACAGAGTGAAACTTGCTCTCCATTCTCATATGGGATGCCTAGCTCAAGTACAAGTCCTATACTACCCTACTCCACTTTCCAGACTTTAGGACTCAGGGTAGGGAGCTCTAATGTTCCTCTGCAAGGACCCATGGGGGGAACTTCAGCTCCTTTTAATGATTTCTCTTACGGGGGAGGTCATATACCTCCTTCATTCCCTTCACTCGACAGTACCCACCAGCAATCTGTTGGGCCAAACACACACCATAGTTCAATTAGAGTAGGGAGTCAAAGACCCCCTTCTCATAATATGCCGATAGAGTCAACATCATTTTCTTTGTTCGGTGTGTTTCGTAACAATGATTTCTCATTGGCTGCTTTCTCGACTAGGGGAAACCCCAGTTAGGGCCAACCTATTGCTATGCAGGGTACTATTCTTACATAGGGGGCAAACCCAGGAACTTCTTCCGCATCAGGACCTTGGAAATCTTGGCAAGGATCAGTTCCCTCATCAAGAATGTTGATCTGGGGAAATTATTTTCACAACCAATGGAAACTTGAGCAAGGTACTATGACTATTCCCATAGGATCGACATGGGGAAACCCTTCCCAAATTCCTCTGAATGTAATGCACGCCCAACCATCTATGTCCTATTTTGGGAATCGATCGATGATGTCTCCTCAAATGAAAAATATGTACGCTAGTCATGGTCATGGTTTTTACCAGAACCCCGACCAGCAACCCAACTTTTCCTAGAAGCCTAGTTCTAGTCAAACTCCAGGCCCCTTTTTCCAAGGTTATCATCAACAACAACCAAAACTACCTTTCTTGGAAACCTTACATTTTCCAGACTTGACAATATTGTTGAATGAAACCATCTGTCATGATCCACGTTGGCCTCCTATGCCGACAAAATTTCCTTTGGGCATACCAAAGTTTGAGGCCAAGCCATGTGACCACCTTCCATCTTTGGTGCTCATCTAATTCATTGAAAGATGACTACATACAATTGTGATTGTTTCAACACACTCTCATTAGGAGTGTCGCGAAATGGTAAATTGAGCTCGACCGCTCAAGATATTCTTTCTTTGACAGTTGGTAATGTAATTCCTAAACCATTTCCAATTACTTGTGAGATACGACACCGGCACATAATTGCTGGCCAATTTTGAACAGACAAAAGAAGACCATATCTCTGACCACATCCAAGAGTGGAGATGCTATAAGGGTTTAATTAAGGTACCAGTCCCACTAGCATTCCTGCTTGAGTGGTTCCTTAAGTCTTTGGCCCCACAACTATACAAAGACGTTGCAACGTCGGGAATGTTTTCCGAAGAATATGCCATCATGAGATCTCAACAGCTTGAGCTAATTTATCCTCAGTCTGGTTTACTATACGAGGTTTTTCCCGATGCACCACTATCCATACATGATAAAACAAGATAGAGAACTGGACCACATGCCGATGGTATTGTAGGTTTAGCACAAACTAATATTGTTGAACAACTGAAAAAACAAATGCAACAATTGTCTATACAACATACAACGGCCAACCAAACTACTGTTTCGGCTGCTCCCCCTACCCAAACGTCGGATGCACACAGTGTGCAATAGACCAATCCAAAAGCCACCCAACAGCCTGATGGAAATAAAAAACAGCGTAAGAAGGGTAAGGGGGATAATAAACCCACTAATAATGTTGGTGGGGGAAACACTGAAAAATGGAAGGAGAAGTATCAGTGTAACCTGTGTGTGGAGGACCACCCGACCCACCAGTGACCTCGGCTTGCAGAGGCCCAATAGTTTGTAACACAACAACAACTTGTTGTGTTAACGAATCTATTCCAACATGGGAAAAACCTAACCAAAGCCTCTACAAGTGTGGAAGGGGGCATTCAAGGACCCTCTCCGTCATTGAACAACCCTGCATCCACGAATGTGTATATGAGGAAAGGTGATGATTTTATATCAACTAGACCACACGACTATAGTAAGCCAAGCACCTCTAAGAAAGGAAAAGAAGATGAAATCCCATCTCTTCCTCTCCAGACCGAGAATACTTTGGGAGAAACAATGACATGCATCCCAAAAGGCACATTCAAGAAAGATTCTCACAACCCAAACACAAGGGCCACCCAGAACTATTCTATGGTTGAGGATTTATCTCAAACTCCTTGTGCGATGTCCACTTTGGAGGTCCTCCAGAGCTGCCCTTCCCAAAGGACAGCTTTGTTAGTAGCTTTAGGATCCACCGAGACTTGTAATCTAGGTACAATCATGCTAGATACAACCGACTTAAAACCTTGTCTCCCTTACCACGTAGCATTTCAAATAGTAGTGGCTTACCCCACAAAAACTTTTACACAGAACATTTTCCACATAGTGGTTGATGAGGGCGCCTCGACATGCATCATGTCATTAGTGTGTTGGAAGGCCATAGGCCCAACCATTTTGTCTCCATCAACTACTCTTCTTACCGCTTTTGACAGTCATTCATTTTGACCACATGGCATCATCCCCTCTTTCCCCATATAGTTAGGAGGGAAGATCGTGTGCGTCAAGGTAGAAGTATTCGACACATCCCGCGACTACAATCTCTTGTTAGGTAGGAGTTGGACTTAGGCCATGCAAGCAGTGGTTACTAGAGTTCTTGGGGTCTTGTTGTTTCCATGTGAGGGATAGATTGTGACCATTGATAAATTGTCCTTCTCCAAACCTGACTCTTCATTGGGAGCATCCACGGTCTCGATGATTGATAATCCCAAACTGGGAATCGTCAATGTAGAGTTTGGTTTGTGCCCATATTTGATGGGTACCTTTGATTACCCTCCCCCTTAAAGAGATGTCAAGTTCATATCAGACCACCATAAGGTTGAGATTTTCCAATTTTCATCGTTTTTCATGAATTACTTCAATAATCCATGGATTCTTCCTTCCTCATTGGCCACGATGGAAGGGATAGGGCACAATGGTATGTACATGCCCTTGTCCATGGTAAATGCAACATACTTTTTAGTCCAACAAGCTTCAACCAACACAGATCTGACTCCTGCACAAGAGTTAGATCCGATCCCAGAGCCTATTTGGGCTCAAGGTTCCCTCACTAGTACTGATTCATTAGACTTAGTATTGCCCTCAGACAAAGAAATCATTAAAGAAATCACTAGGCCAGACAAACCTTAGGACAATATCCATCACATATCATACTTCCTTCTGGAGTTAAGCAGAATCGAAGCAGGGGAATTCACCTTGACTATGACTAGAGATAAGTCTTGTCCTATCAATTCCTTAGCTACACATGAGGTTTATGACGAGGCTAATATGTCAACTATCATTGAAACTATATGAATTAATATCTCTAGAACCATGGCATCTTGGAGAATATTTTCGTCAGAGCTGACTATTCCCCTGAAGAGATTCAAATATACATAGATTTATTTAAAGAATTCTGCGACGCTTTTTCTTGGTCTTATGAGGAAATTCCAAGAATTGATCCAAAAATAGTCGAACATGAAATCACATCTTATTCAGATGCCAAGCCAGTTTGGAAGAAGCTTCATTCAGTTAATCCTAGGAAATCAGCAACCATTAAGGTTGAAGTCAAGAAACTGCTCAAAGCCGATTTTATCTATTCTATCCATTTGACCCAATGGGTGTCAAATCCTGTGTCAGTCAACAAGAAATAGGGAACGATTCATGTATGTATGGACTTCCATGATTTGAACAAGGCCTGTCCAAAAGACAATTTTCCCACACCATTCATTGACCAGATAATTGATGAATGTGCAGGTTGCGAGGCCTTTTCTTTCATGGATGTTTTTTTGGGATATAATCAGATACAAATCAATCCTAAAGACCAACAAAAAACTACATTCATTTGTTCATGGGGTACATTTGCCTATCATAAGATGCCTTTTGGTCTCAAAAATGTTGGAGCTACCTCCCAGCGGGCCATGTCTTTTTCTTTCCATGATCTCAAGCATATAGTCGAGGCTTATTTATATTATTTAACATCTCGATCTCACAAGAGAATGGATCATCCCACAACTTATCTTTGAGCGATGTTGCTACTTCTGGATTCCGTTGAATCCAAACAAATTCATATTTTGCATAACATCAGGACGTTTGTTAGGTTTCATATTGTCAACAATAGGGATCATGGTCGATCCTTTGAAGGTTGAGGTAATAGTTCAGTTGGCTCCCCCATGCACAATCCTTCAACTTCAGAGTCTACAGGACAAGGCAAATTGTTTGAGGATTTTCATCTCCAACTATGCCAAGATCACGAAGTGATTTATGCACTTACTAAAGAAAGAAGTTCCTTTTCATTGGGACAATGCCGCTCAACACTCCTTCGAAGGATTGAAGCATGCCCTCACAACTACCCCTCTTCTTCAGCCAACCAACTATCAAAAAGATTTCTTATTATACTTGGTTGTAGCAGAGTCAACCATCGACATGGTCTTAGTTTTGGAAGATGAATTTCTCTCAGAATATGTGATCTATTACCTAAGTTGAGGCCTTGTCGGACAAGAACTCGATTATTCTCATATCAAAAAACTTGTGTTGGTAGCAGTCCATGATGTTCAAAGGTTCTATCATTATGTTATATTTTGCAAGACCACCGTCATTGCTGTCGTGAATCTGTTTCAATACATGTTGACACAATGGGTAATAGGAGGAAATATTAGTAGATGGATAGTCGTCCTTCAGGAATTTGACTTAGATTTTTTTTCATCAAAATCCAAAAAGTCACTGGTCTTCACAGAACTTATTTCAGAACTTTCAGTTGAGTCAGGGGATGTTGTGCTCAAAGAATCACCTATTCAAGGAGATATGTTTTTGATAGCATCTTTGGACCCCTAGTATGGAGATATTCTATTCTATCTCCAGACTTTGAAGTTCCTCACCTCTACTTCTTGTGATGAACGTTGCTGCATACATCATCAGGATAGGAATTATCTCATCCTTGAGGACACTCTCTATCGTCGAGGTGTAGATTTCATTCTTCGCCGATGCCTCACTCATGAAGAAGCATAACTCATGCTTAATGATTTCCATAGTGGAGCATGTGGCGGTCATTTGTTTGGGTTGGCAACAACCCAAAATATTTTACGATCCTGTTACTTCCAGTTGACACTAATCAAAGATTGTATCAAATCGGTCAAGAAGTGCCACCTGTGTTAGATCTTCTCTCGGAAGATGAGGGCACATCCTGCTCCCATGTTTCCTATCATCACAGTTGGTCCCTTCACCAAGTGGGGAATTGATTATACTACATGCAACCTACCTTCAGCAAAGGGGCATTGTTATATCGTTGTAGCTATAGACTACTTTACGAAGTGGGTCGAAGCTATGCCAATGTTTAAAGATGATGGAGAGACTACAACTCTCTTTTTGTTCAACCAGATAATTGCAAGGTTCGACATCCCAAGAGAGATTGTCACTGACCATGGAAGTCGCTTTCAGAACCAAATGATGACTGAATTAACATCAAAGCTTGGATGGTGGCAAGAACATTCGTCACCCTACTACCCCCAAGCAAATGGTCAAGTGGAAGCTGTAAATAAATCTCTTAATACCATCCTACAATGAACAATCAACTTGGCCAAGTCAAATTGGTATTTTATGTTATACTCGACATTATGGGCTTATCGAATGTCTATTAAGACTGCAATCAGTTTCTCACCTTTTCAACTCGTTTACGGGCTAGAAGCAGTCTTGCCTATAGAATGTTAGATCATGTCCCTAAAATTGGCAGTACAGTTACTACCAGACACTTCTCCACTTGAAGAACAATTATTATACCTTGAGCGGCTCAATGAGAAGCATCGTGATGCGGCCCTGGCCAATAAGGCTCACAAACAAAAATTCAAGTGTCAGTATGATCGGTCCATTCATTCTCAATTTTTACCTGAAGGCGACCTTGCCCTGGTCTATGACCAAGATAAGGACCCCCAGGGGGTGGACAAATTAAAACCCATGTGGTTCAGACCTTTCATCATAAAAGAGGTTCTAAAAAAGGGGACTTATCATCTGGTTGAATTTGAGGGAAATTCTTTGGCAGAGCCTAGAAATGGGCTCTACCTCAAGAAGTATTACTCATAGGTAGGTCACCTTGGGTAACGTTTGTAACATATGTATAGTCTTTATACTATTATTTTCTGGTTTCTTTTAGTATTATGGACGTGTCACTTTTGATGTTATCTTTTGTTACTATGGTAGATGTCAAGTGAATAAGAGGTGTTCATTGGGTACGCAGACAGTGCTAGCCAGCACACTTGGAGGCTTTCCTCCACAGCTTGGGTAATTTTTACACCTTAGGGCCAATTATTATCTTCAGGAGGTATATGTTTAGGCAACACCACAAACAATGTCACTAAGTACAATGCAGTTATTGAGTTTCTTCGTGACTCCCTATCATTTGGTATCTCTCATCTCCGGGTCTATTTAGACACTCAGTTGGTTGTGTCTTAGTTAAATAGAGTCTACCATGTTCATGATCTAACTTTACACCGACGATTCCTTAGGGTACGTCTCTTAGATCGAAGCTTTGATTATATTACATATTTTCATGTTCCTAGGAGATTAAACCAAGTTACAAATACTCTAGATAATTAAATTTTAGACTGGCATCTCGCACACATATAAATAGATATACACATAAACATGTAAATACATTTTTAAAGGAAAATATGATCCATAAGACAAAAAAATACATAAAAATCCATATACAATATCATAATCATCAGAGTACATAGGTGAATGCAAGCACCTCAAAAAATATGACTAGTAACAAGTCATGGGGCTTATTCCCTCAAAAAATATAGACAAGTAGAGCTCTCAACATGTGAAAAGTCTAGACTAACTAAGGTCAAGGCCTGTGGGCCCTGTTGCAATAATCAACAACGTTTTCCAAACGTCGAAACAGTCGGATCCACGTCTGTGGTGAGCCCACTACATGAGGCTGTATAAATGGTGGGAGATCCTCAATATCTGCCATGGGGATGGTGCGAGTGAGCAAGGTAAAATTTCGCTCAACTTGTCTCAAAACCATCTCAGCCTCATTGACTAGAAGCTCTCCTATTGTTGTTGGTCCCTCTGTGGTGGCAGGTGTGTCCCCTGTCCGAGGATGATGCCTGTTCCTTGCATAATATGTAGGTCACACTTGTCCCACATCTACACATAATAGACACATATACCTCCTTTGTCCCCTTCACTCAACATTTACATACTTCCATCCTTTTCTCTACCATTTTTTCTTAGTTTTCTTTGATGATATCCTCATCTATAGAAAAACCTAGATAGACCATCTTGCTCATGTGGATCGAGTTCTCCATCTACTCTCTCAGTACCAAATTGTCCTAAAACAACCTAAATTTTCTTTTGGCACCTCAAAAGTAGAATACTTGGGTCATTTGGTTGCCAAAGATGGCATCAAGGTGGATCCTAAAAAAATTGAAGCTATGCAAGACTGGCCTCACCCAAAGACTCTTAGGAGCTTGTGTGGATTTATGGGCTTAATAGGGTATTATCACAAATTTGTTAAGAATTATGGGAAGATTGCAACACCTCTCACTGCTCTCCTAAAAAAGAAATCTTTCACTTGGACTCGAGCTACTTCTCAAGCTTTTCAAACTTTGAATATGGCCGTGTGCACCACTACAGTCCTCGCCCTTCCCAATTTCACAAAGACCTTTGTGTTGGAATGTGATGCCTTAGGGAAAGGAATTGGTGTTGTCCTGATGCAAGAGGGTCGACCTTTGGCCTTTACCAACAAGAAACTATCTGAAAGAAATCTAGGCAAATCCATCTATGAAAAGGAAATGTTGGCTATTTTGCATGTCGTTGATCTGTGGCACCCTTATCTATTGGGGAAACTTTTTCAAATTAAGATATACCATCAAAGACTCAAGTATTTTTTGGAACAACCCATTTCCTCCCCAAAACAACAAAAATGGGTGACTAAACTCTTTGGATATGATTATGATATCATTTACAAGAAAGGAAAAGACAATGTGGTTGTAGATGCACTTTCCCGAAAAATATGAAGATGAAGGATCCCTTTTTTCTCTTTCATTCATTGTACCAGATTGGCTCCAAGCCATTCGCCAGGAATGGCTACAAGATCCCAAAAGTTCACATTTGATCCAACAATTGCAGTCCAAGGCTCTAGCTTCCCCAGGGTACTCTTGGCTCCATGATGAACTTCAATACAAAGGCCGTTTGTATTTAAGTAAAAAATCCAAGCTTAAATCCACAATACTTTTTGAGCTTCATGCTACACCCACAACAGGGCACTTCAGGTTCACTAAAGCCTATGACAGGGTCAAACGTTCCTTTTTCTGGGATGGTATGAAATAGGTCATTCATAATTTTGTAGTTGAATGTGATGTGTGTCAATGCAACAAGGGAGAAACAATCAAATCTCTGGGCACTCTACAACCGCTCCCGATTCCACCTGCTATTTGGAAGGATATCTCTAAGGATTTTATTATCATCTTACCCAAATCGGGAAATAAATCCATCATCATGGTGGTTGTTGATCGCCTTACCAAGTATTCTCATTTCTGTGCCCTTCAACACCCATTTACAACATCCACGGTGACTCAAGTTTTCATGGATCAGGTCTTCAAGCTTCATGGCATGCCGCACTCTATTGTTTCTGATCACGACCCAACTTTCACAAGCAATTTTTGGCAATAACTATTCAAGATACAAGGCACCGAATTTCATCTCAGCATTTCTTATCATCCCTAGACTGATGGCCAAACAGAAGTTGTCAATAAGTGTTTGGAAACATATTTGAGGTGTTTTTCCTCGGAAAAGAAAAATCAGTGGGCTCAATGGTTACCCCTAGCTGAATGGTGGTACAACACTTCATACCATACATCTACACGCATGACTCCTTTTGAAGCAGTATATGGACTATGAAGTGGTATATGGACATAAGCCACCTTCAGTTCTCTCATACTTACTGGGTGCGTTGAACATCCAAGTGGTTGACCTAACACTTACAGCTCAAGAGGCTATTATCCGTACCCTCAAAGGGAATTTGGTCATGGCATAGAATTGCATGAAGCAACAAGAAAATCAAGGTCGCTCTGAACATCAATTGCAGAAGGGGATCAGGTGTTTCTTCGACTGCAAACTTACAAGAAAACTTCCCTCAAGGCCGAGCATTGTCAGAATCTAGCGTCCAAATTTTATGGTCCTTATACCATTCTCAAGCATTTGGGACAAGTATCCTATCAGTTAGATTTTCCCATCCATTCGAAGCTACATCCTATTTTTCATGTTTCATGCTTAAAAAAGGTGATTGGAGCGAAGTGCCAAATTCAAACAAACGTTCTAGAGTTAGCTAAAGAAGGATCGATTTGGTTACACCCAGAAGTAGTTTTGGACCAGCATGAGCATCGCCTACATCAGAGAACCATCAAGGACATGCTAGTCCAATGGAAAGATACAACTCCAATAGTTTTGCATACATTTTATATCTGGTATATTACATACCAACAACTTCTACTTCGGGGATCAGGAGTATTTAATCGAAAAATGGATATTGGACATGTGGAGGGCCACATTACTAATAAGAATGTCTAGTTGAGAAGGCCAAAGTGGTCGTATCATTAGGACCCACTACATTTGGATATTTGGGCAAGGCCCACAAGATACATGCAATGGTGAACAATCTCCAGGCTGAGCACCAGTCCACTATGTTCGATACTTCATGTACAATCACCAACAAAATTTTTAGTATTTTGATAGATCCAAGTGCTACAAAGAGCTTTATCTCTAGTCCAATGCTAAAGAGAATTAAGGTAAAGGAATTTGAGTAGGACGAGTTCAGATACATAGAAATGGCTTTGGGTTCCAAACAAAAGGTTGGAGGAAAGGTTACAAATTGTATCATTAACTTGGGAGACTTTGTAACAAAGGCCAACCTATATGCCGTGATATTAGGATCTCATGACACAGTGATCGGTATGGACTGGTTGGAATCGCATGATGTGATACTCAACTATAATAAAAAATGGTTAAGTTTTACAAATGATTTGGGACAGAGTAGAGTGATTGTAGGAAGGAACCAGGGGGTGTCATTGAGGTTTATTTCTTCCCTACAACTATAGATGAGTATGTGAAAGGGATGCAATATTTACACAATATTAGCACTAAATGAAAAGGGTGAGGTAGAAGGACTAGAAAATCTTCCTTTAGTGCAAGAGTTTGCAGTCGTGTTTCAGAAAGAGTTGGCAGGTTTACTGCCAGAAAGAGAGATGGAGTTCACATTAGACTTGAAACCTGGAACTAAACATATAATAACAACACCATATCAGATGTCAAGGCCTAAATTGCAAGAGTTGAAAATGAAATTGAAGGATTTGTTGGATTTGGGACTGATACATCCAAGCATGTCACTGTGGGGTGTGCTAGTGATCTTTGTTAGAAAGAAGGATGGATCGTGGAGGATTTGCATTGACTACCATCAAATGAACAAAGCTACAATAAAAAACTAGTATCCATTGCCAATAATAGACTATTTGTTTGACCAGATGAAAGGAGAGACAATGTTTTAAAAGATAGACTTGAGATAAGGATATCGCCAGTTACAAATTAAAGAAGAAGATATCTCTAAGACTACATTTAAGACGAGATTCATACATTATGAGTTTACAGTTTTACCATTCGGACTGACGAACGCCCTGGGGGTATTCATGAGTTTCATGAATGGGGTGTTTCATGAATAATTGGAGATGTGTTTTCAAGTATTTATTGATGAAATACTGATTTATTATCAGATGAAAGAATAACACGATGAACATTTAATATTGGTACTACAATGTCTACAAGAAAACAAATTGTATAGAAAACTATCGAAATGTTCTTTTTATGAATGAAAGATTCATTACTTGGGACATATCATATCTGGTGAAGGTAGTGAGATCGGAAGA
>CBVK0100485461.1:0-18525 GCA_900067695.1 Picea abies
CGAGATCGGTCTCGGCATTCCTGCTGAACCGCTCTTCCGATCTCACCTTGTAGTTATATTGGGTGTGGGGTTTTGAGTCCAAGGAGGTGGAAAGCGGGCTGAGGGATGGGTGCTGGATGTTTGAGAGCCGGGGGGGGGTTGGTGTAAGGGCAGGACTGAGGAATACGACCTCTAGGAGTGACTTTCCTTTCTATAGCCAAAGATCTATGAAATGTTTTATCTAAAGTTGGATTTTCAAAGAGATCTACTTCTCAACGGAATTGAATTAATAAACCAGCCACAAATTTTAATATGAGTACCTCTTCCGGATATGGAACATGAAGTAAGAGGCGCATCTTGCAAAAGAATTCAATGTAGCCTTGCACTCCTTGTGAATGGAGTTGTCGAAGTTGGTTCCATTTGATCCATAAGGATTGCACATACCCGGGTGGGTAGAAGCGATTTCTCAAAGCTTCAGAAATTCGAGCCCGGGTTTTGATGGGTTGTAAAGTAGAGGATTCTGGAGCATCCCCAATCTATATCACAAATGTGGTCTTCTCTTTCTCTGTATCCCACCAAGTTTGTGCCAATCCTTCTAATTGTAAGGAAACAATCTGGATTTTTCTTTCCTTGGTAAGGCCTGGACATGTATTGAAATAGGTGGATAGGCTACGGATCCAAGAATCCACCATTTCATCATTCGTTTTCCCAACAAACTTGGGTAGTTGGATTTGAGTGTCTAACCGGAATGGATCTAGATTGTTTTGTTGTTGCATTCTAAGCAGCTCATTGAGGACGAAGGCAAGATCTTGGACGGTATTTGATGTGTTGGAATCTGAGTCAAATGCCAAAGGATATTTGCATGGAGGCATTGTGAGGCCAACTGAAGAGAAAAGGCGCCCCTAGGTTGCAATGCTAAACAGAGGAATCTGTTTTGAGAACAGAGGACTCAAAAGCCCGAGGCAACAGAGCTTGAACTGGTCTAGAGGGAAAGATCTATATTGTTTTAGATCTATGGAGCTTCTCTCTGTGGCAATGGAGATGTGGACTCCCTTGGGGCTTATGAGATCTTTGGATCTTCTTGCATAAAATGGAAACCTTGGAATGGGCAAACTCTGGATTATTTCATGAAACCCCTCCCCAAAAAATTGGCTCAATCTTCAAGATCGGAATCTTTTCCATGGATCTTGAGGCTCTGATACCAATTTATCTGTCCAAGAAGGTGATCTATAGGAGAAGGTGACCACGCAAGCCATATCTCGACTTCTGACCAAAAACTCTCCTCAAGGGTAGAAATCTGAACAAGGGCACACCATTAGTTTGGGTGACCAAGCAAATGGGGATCTAGACCGGGGTGACCCGAGAGTGGCCAAGAGGTTTTTGGCGATCTCAAAGTGACCTCCGGGGATTAGTGGGAGATGCCCAGTGCAGCCATGGAAGAGGGCGCACTCACTTCATTCCCACAAAGAAGAAACCAACAAGGGCACAAACCCCAGTTGGTGTACCCTCCCTTTTGCCTCAGAAAACTCGAAGAAAATGATTTTCTCCCTGAGAGAGTGGCTAGCTAATGAGATAATCTTGCTCTCAGAGGTGGAAGCATGGCAAATGGAGTCACCAGAGGCAACCATGAAGGAAGGCGCACTAGTTATTCTTCAGAAACCCTAAAAATAGAATTGTCGTGAATGAAAAATGCAAACTCAAAAAAGAAAACAAGCAAGACACATAGCTTCAGAATAAAAGGTAAGAATGCTTTATTTTAGTCCTGGTTCACCTTATATACCAAGGGAACTATTTATTTTACATATATTTAATTCATCATCAAAAGGTGAAGAAGTGTTGCGCCTAGGTGATTGACTTGTGCGCCCTAGGTGGGCATTCCCCTAGGTGGCCTCCTTGACCCATTATAGCTATAAAATACAATTTCTTAAGCCAACAAGAATTGTAAAGCTAATAAATGATAAAAAAAACAAAGGATACCTAAAGTGCTTTGGCATATTTCAATGGATTTGTTCAAGAGGATCCCTAGATTAGTGAGGTGGGTGGTATTACATAGTTGTGAGATTCTCACATAGTGAAATTTAAAGCTAGATTACATAGTGAAATTCAAAGCTAGATTAGGTAGAGGGACAAAAACCATGCAAAGGTAATGCTCTTGAATTTAACCTAATAATTACATTTAAAAAAGGTATCTGAAAAATTACAAATATTTAGGGATTATATGGTTGTTATTAGAAAAAAGAGGGAAAATACACATTATAAAAATATAGGCTCAAAATGTTGCTGCTTTATGTGAGATTGCAAATGTCAATACAAACACATCTCAAAGTCATTTTTTACAGCACAATTAAAAAAAACAAATATAGAGATAAGTGGAAGATCTAAGCAATTTATGCACTACCAATTACATGGAGGAATGGAGGAATAGAAAAGTAAATTCACACATTACGTTCTCCTGGCCACCGGTGCATCCATCTTCTTTCAAAAAATTTCACATATTTAGGGTTTACTGTCAAAGCGACTCTATTATGCCCTACACATGTTTACCTTAGTTCACCTTAGTGCATTCAACTCTTATTTATGAAATTTTACAATATAAGGTTTACTCTATTGCATTACATAGATTTAATGGTCTGTTATGTTGTAAATAGGTTTACTCAATTTCATTAAGTTCTTAGTTATGAAATTTTACCAAAGTAGCTAAATGATACCTTCTATTAATAAACAAAGAACTATAACTTTAATGAGTCAAACGGCCTGAAAATGCTGAGTTAAAGACCATACCCTCCGGTTTAATTCTACTCATCCATAAAAAAGAGGGAAATCAAAATTCGAAGCAGTGGATTATTCTTCGTTTAGATTAGTACCCATGGTTTCCACTGCTCTGTATTTCTCTTTGCTGATTCTGATAGGAGATGACAACAAAACCTAAAACATTTTTTTTTTATTGTTGCTACAACAGGTCTCCATCAAACATCTTTAGGAGCATACACACAGATCTGAAATTGTACTGGACATATATGAAATTGTTCTGGAGCATGCAAAGGTTACACATAAACTTATGTTAAGATGTATCTAATAAGTGTTTTCTTGAACTAAAGGAAGCTTTGATAAAGTGATAATGGTTTCCAAGTTGAAAATTAGTGACACAATACCTCCTAATCGTGATTTTACTTTTTAGATTCTCACAATGCAGAGTTAATCCTAGTGGAAAAGAGAAAATCTTTCTCTTAAAATTTTCTTTAAGTTAATCCAAATATATCAGCTTGAATTTTTTCTATTAAGATTACTGCTTAATTTATTGATGATTAGCCACTATCCAATTATATCATCTTTCTCTTACATAGCTGTAGAGTTAGTTTTATCTTCCTACATCTAACCAACATGATCTTGAATCACAAGGTTGAATGCTCTTGGAAAAAGAAATTGCATGTAACTGTTATTTTGTTTTTATAACAGAGTTTCCGTACTGAACCTATTTATCATGAGAATAAATTTGATCTAAAAGACTAAAATTTTGGTTCGAATGTTTGATATGATTTTCAATTTTAGATAGAGGAACAACCTTTAAAACGAACTACGGTATCGACCAAAATGAAGTAGTTTTTTCAACGGAAATGGATCCTGAAATAAAGCAGCTATATGAAAATTTGAATTCCGAATAAGGTATGTGATACTATACACACTGTAATTCATATTTGTATTTCAAAGAAGATTTGTAATATTGTGTGCACTCCAATTCTTCTCTGCACTGTAATATTGTATTGTTGTAAAATTTATTTAAAAAAAATTAATTGAAGACTTTTATGATTAGATATTGAAAGGAGGTATGTAGAATTTCGCACTTTAATTAGAAACTAAAATATTTCTATCAATATTGACATGTGTTTGTATTACTTGTTATATATAAAATATTTAATTACCTTTGTTATGGACAAGGTGTTTGTATTACTTGTTATATATAAAATATATAATTACCTTTGTCATGGTCAAGGTGTTTGTATTACTTGTTATATATAAAATATTTAATTAACTTTGTTATGGACAAGGTGTTTGTATTACCTTGTTATTATATATAAAATATTTAATTACCTTCGTCATGGACATGAATCTAACTATATTTGATTCTTTATCTTTCCTTTGTGGAGAGGCGAAGGAGAATGCAATTATTAATTGAAGGCTATGAAACTAACATACAATGCAAACATTAGAAGAAACTTTGGAGATAGAAATTAGTTATACATGTAATGAAATTCAATATTTTATTTGTTTTTCCCAATGGTTTATAGTCAGTTATTCAATTAGGGGATTTGAATTCAAAATGATGAACCAAATTAAGTTTAATTTAGTTTAAATTTACCTTTCCACATTTCACATATTATTAATTTAGGTAAAATGAAGGTATTAATTAATCGTCAGTTATTCAATTAGGGGGTTTGAATTCAAAATGATGAACCAAATTAAGTTTAATTTAGTTTAAATTTACCTTTCCACATTTCACATATTATTAATTTAAGTAAAATGGAGGTATTAATTAATCTGCAGGTATTAATTAATGATTTTAATGCATCCTATGTTGCAACTATGTTAGAAACTAAGTCAATGTTAAATAACAGATATTATATTGTAAATAATGATGTCAATATTCTATTGGGTTGGTTCAAAGTGGTTTAATGACAATGAGCTTCATGCATGACTTCAGGTTGATCATTTTAGTGAGTAGTCCCCTATGCTTCTTTGAGGGAACATTTTTACCTTTTTAAGTTTGCGAAATATGAAAATAGGGCTTCTCACAATGCTGTTTTAACAGGTTATGCTGGGAAAAATATCAGCCGGTGCTCAAAAAGACCTAGAGAAGGTGACAAAAATGACCTATGCTCAAGTTGCAGTGTATAGATTTAGTGAGAAAGTTAGTGTTGTCTCTTTTCCTCATAGAAGATGGTTTTGAGGCCACGAAACCATACAGTAATTAGACATCAGAGAATGGGTAGATAAGGATTACAAGCGCACAGTTGAATTAATAGAAAAACATCGAGATGGTGTGGAGCAGCTATAAGTTTTGCATAAGGAGGACTTGGCTCAGATTCTCGGCGAGCGACCTTTTGTTTCTTCAATCGCACCAACTATGATATTTTTAAGAAAGGTTTTCAACAGACTGAATGCATTAAAGCGAACTTAATTAAAAGGCCGAATGCATTTGAATTAAAAGACTTGTTATAAAATCTAAATGGAGTGCAATCTGAATGAATTTAAATCTGAACGGGCTCACATTCTGAATGCATATAATGCAGTGAAAATATATACAGGTTGAATTAAAGGGCCGAACGCATTTAAATTAAAAAGGAGCAGAATCTATTATAAAATCTAAATGCAATGAAAATATGAAGGCATATTAAAAGGTGCATTTGGAATTAGGTAGTAATCTAAATGCATAAAAAAACACACATCAATTTAAGACAAAATAGATATCAACATGTGTTTGCACTCTTTGCCAACGAAAATTCTTGATAAACCTATTTTGTTCTTTACAATTGTGTCCTCTCTCCTCTAGTGATTTGTAATAAGACACCTCTTTTTATTTAGGAGTAGTACCCCTGGAGAGACGTCCCCAATGACCTAAGAGTTTAACAAGGTTAAGGAAAAAGTATTAAGAAAGTCCCACCCCTATCACAGCTCACTCTCATCAAAAGTTCCAAGGGTTTTAATGAGATAAAGAAAAATAATATTTAAGTGTACCTCCCCAGAACAAGACAACAAGAAAAGATGTTATTTGCAAATACCATATGATGTTAATGCTTCATAAAACCAAACTTTTGATAAAATGAACAAACTGATATAAAAATTGAAGCAATAGAAGTATTTATAACAACAATATATATTTAACAACAGCTACACAATTATGCCTTAATAATGCTTCAAAAATGACAAGAAATGATAGCATAAGACAAAATCATAATAATTGTTAGAAGCAATGATGGCAATGTATTATCATCTTTTGATCTTGCTTTTAAGATGAATTTGTTTTTGTTATAGATGGTTGTAGCAATATTTTGCAACAACAACAAATTAGTTAGTAAGTTAGTCTAATCTAAAGTTAGAAATAATTAGTAAAAGTCTTCAGGTAGATGGTTTAAGAGTTTGTTTGGTCAATCAATCACTTGCAAGGTGTGAACTAGTGCCTTTTAGGGTAAATGGAGTCAAAGTTTGCAGCAGAAAATTCTTAGAGGGAAAAAACAAATGATAATGGACGAAATAAAGGAAGGAGAATATGATTGAGGTGTTAGTAACCTAAGGCGTCAACATCTAAAACCCTAGAAGGAAAAAATGCTAGAAATTAGGTAACCCTAGGCCCTAGCAATTTCCTTCTTCTTTAGGTCAAACTTGAAATAAAATGAATGAAGCTTAATGAAACAATGCTACTAGAGTGCTAAAAAGTTAGGGCTCTAGTGTATTCTTCAAGGGAGATGTTCTCTAGAAAAATCAAGTAGGTGAAAAATTATAAAGAAAAAGACAATAACATGTGTTTTTCTCCTAGGGTTCCAAACTAACAATTTCATAATCTTAAAAATGAATAAAAAAATGTACCATAACCATTCAAAATAAAGAAGGATTGCATATTTTTCCTTACTTCATCAAGAATAATCTAGTCACAAACCCTAGTTCAAGACTTTCCACCATGAAAATGAAAAAATACACCAAAATAACCTCCTCCAAGAGTTGCACACCACTTAATTTTAGCCAATAAGCCTTAAAAGAGGCTGAATTTCAGACCTCACACTTGTGTGAGTGAAAGATGATGAAAAATATAAGAGATTTGTCCCT
The DNA here is from genome assembly GCA_900067695.1 of Picea abies. Classification (NCBI taxonomy): domain Eukaryota; kingdom Viridiplantae; phylum Streptophyta; class Pinopsida; order Pinales; family Pinaceae; genus Picea; species Picea abies. Next base: position 6,799 of record CBVK0100485461.1, read on the forward strand.
TATTTATACAATAATCATGACCTTTAATTACAATTTAGATAAAAAAAGGCCGACATGGCCAAATCACATCAAAAACCCAGTTTTTACATAAATTTAAAGATTTAATTCCTAAAATGTGCAGTAGAGGTGACGACATGCCCTCCTAGGGTGACGTTGGGCCTCATAGGTGGGACGTTAGGCTCTAAGAGAAAAACGTTAGGCCTTCCAAGGCCTCTGGATGATGCCACACATGCCACTTGGCACACAACTGCCTCCATCATGCCCATTTGACGTTGGGTGACGTCTAGGGTCACAAGGGTGACACCATGGACCTCCCAAGGCCAACGTTTAGGGGGAAGAGAAAGATAACCCTAGGTCCAAGCCTGCCAAAGTGTTTCTGGTGGAACATCCTTCTTTTTGTAATATCCCCCGGTAGAGTCCCAATTGTAATTATGAATTGAAAACATGTTTGTTAAGATGGTGAGTTGAGTTATAATAACCTAGGAGGCTTATGTGATGAATAGGCCAGAGAGCCTATAATGCTAAGGCTATAAGCCTGTTTTTTGTATATGTAATTATGTAGATCATTATTAAAAATTATACATTATTGCATGTAGACCAACCATGATAAAAGAGAATGGGGGACTAAACTCCACTAGGCTAGGTAAGGGAGAGGGGGCTGAGAGGTTGGAAAGAGGGGCTAAGCCTAAGGGCCTAATTCCAAGCGAATAATAATTTATTATTATTCCAAAATATGATTAGAAATATACGTTTATATCCTAAGTTCCTTTGGAAGGACGGGTGACTTTCAAAGGGAAAGGAACATGTTGCATGAGCAACATGTGTCGGCTCAGGCACATGCAGTCTTAAGGGGGAAATTCTTGTTTTTTGGGGGGGTCACTCAGTCACTCACACATGGAGGTTTACGCATAGACATTTTTTCCTTTCACACTCTCACCATCTTCGTTATGCTAGACTAGTCTACCCCATCTCTCCTCATGATTTCACTCATGCACTGAGCAAGCACACTGTCAACCAATTCCACCATTACTGAACATGTGGCCATTGTGCACCTTTGTAATTTAATGAGTTGTCCCTTTCCTTACCCGACTTTTCTATTGTGGTTTGAAGGGGCAGGTTGTCAAGCCCGTGGTTGAAGAGGCAGGTTGTCAGACATGTGAGAAACTCTCTCTCCAGGTGAGAGAGGTTGTTGTGGATTGAAGAAGCAGGTTGTCAGGCCTGTGAGAAACTCTCTCCAAGTGAGAGAGTGTGCTGAGGAAGTGAGTTCTCCTGGAGGGAGTCTTGTAGATGTTATGGAGATTTGAGACTTCTAGTTCAGCCTGTTGCTGAAGCCCCGGAAAGGAGGTGGAGCAGTCGATGGACTGTGTGACAGTGAAGGTGTATACTCCTGGGATGGGACAAGCATGTGGGGAATGAGAGTCTGTGAGTAGTGGGCGTAAGTGGCCCCTGGGAGAGAATCCTTCCTCTTAAATTGTGTGACTTTCCTATTGACCTTGCCTAGCCTAGGAATCCCTTGCCTGATGGAGTTTAGTCCCATCTTTGGGGTGACCCACTACTGAGCATGATGAGTAGCGTGGTCTATGGCTGGGAGGTTCGTGGAAGGTCTGGACGTAGTTGGTGGTCTCCTATTAAAAGATAAGTACCAATTTTATGTTCATTTACATGTTGTGTATATGTACATGTGTTATAATTGATGAGTAATGCCTGTATATGTGGTTATTTTATGGGTTATGAATGTGATTACTGCATGTATGTTTTTACTGTTATTTTCGCATTTGTCTCTGTATTAGCAGAATATGTTGTATGTTTATGTTTATATATATGCACATGATAATTTTCATTTCTATGAAGTAGCATGTCCTGGCCTAGGTGGCCTGGATGTGTATGATGTTTCCGCAATAATCTCTGTGTGGCATAGCCCAGCAAGTTATGGCTGGGTATGCTACAAATTGGTATCAAAATGGTATCAGAGCTAAGAGAGATGTCTTGTAATGACGTTGTCCATCCTGTTGGTGGTTAGGGACATTACAAAATGGTATCAGAGTCAAGGTTCAAGTAATGAGCCTGGATGGGCCGGATAAGTGGTCATTGGAACCAAGATTTCAGGTGGAAATTGTGTCAAGAGGAACCAATTTTGAACCTCAGAACATTTCTGAGTGCCAAGAGGTTACCTTGGCCGTGTTACGAAGCTCAAGAGGTGTAGAAGTATTATAAAACCACAACAGACGTGGTATTGGGCCATAGAGTAATGTGGGTCATAGGATCTCTTCAAGAGAAGGAGGACAATTCACGACCGTCAGATCTGGAGAAAAGTGTAGGAGGTTTAACGTGCAAGTCTTTCAGAATTCGAGACTTCGACAAAGTTATGTGTTATAGAGTGGAAGAGGCCAAAGGCATGAAGCCCTGAAGTCCCTGAAGTGGAACTACACTGTAGATCTGGGGAGAAGAGATCAACCATTTGATTGGGCCGAAGTGGATAAAAACCATTGGATAAAACCAAGGGTGGAAGTTACAACGTTGTATGAAGGGTGAAAACTCCCAAAGCTCTAAATTCCATAGTTAATCTGAATCGTCCATCAAGAGGGACATGTGTCAGTAGATTGGCTTGTTCGAGATTTCAGTGTTCGGGAAAATTAGTGTATGCTGGGCCAAGAACTCTCGAAGCTCAAAGCTTCGAAGACCCGAAGAGTCGAAGTAGTGATTCATGATGACGTCACTTGGATTGATGTGGACACATGGGTTGTGTGCCACATGTAAGTGAGTTTTGAACCCGTGGAATATTGAAATTCCATTTGGAATGTAACATGTGTCACCCATATGATTGGGCCACATGTTAGTTGTTAGTATTCCACCACCTGGCACTCTGTATGAGCATGGTTAGTGGGGCCCTAAGGTTACATAACATAGTTAAAGGTCAATATACGACGAGCCCACACTGGCGTTGATCACGATACATCAATATCGACGAACATCAGGAATTGCGAGGACCCAAGTTGCACGGGAGTTAATTCCCCAAGGTGGCCCTACAATCCAAACCACGGTTTTACCGAGGGGTTACATGTCAACATCTGAGGAATTGTGGAGTGATAGGTGGGTTACTCCAAAAATGTCGATGCATGCCCTTGCAATTTGAAATGTGTAAATATTTATGTGACATGTTAGTGTTCGAACATTGAATCCATGGGGCCTAGAGGATGCGTGGCACCAGATGCCACAGCCCAGAGACCAGACTCTATGAAATAATTATGCTATGTTATGCAGTGGAGGGGCCCCCCAACATTAAAGGAAGAAAGGAAATGGGGGGTTGCAAGATTGATTACAAGCCATTGATCTGAGCGTTGATGATCAAAACCGATGAGACTTGCGTGAAGATTAAACACTATATGATAATACTCATATCCGCTTGCTGAGGGTTATATCGCATCTCAGTTGTTCGTTGCTGATGAAAGGTGGACGACAGATCCACTCCCCACACTTTGCAATTTCTCCCATTCGACACTTTGGGGAGTTACAATGAATTGGGTTAGGGACTTTCGAAGCCCGAAGTCCCGAATAAGCGCTTATCGACCTAGAGCTTGGCCATAACCCGTGGTCACATGGGTTGGGGGATAAGAGAGACGGGCTAGTGCCCAAAAACTGTGTTAAAGAAGGGAAAATGGGTTAGGAAGGAAGCAGGTGGGTTTCGTCTAGTTCGAACCCACATCAAAAGAATACTGAAGGCCTGGGAACTTTATGATAGGGTCCAACAAAGATCTAAGAGACATTAGCTCAAAGAAAGAGATCGATGCACAAGAAGTGCATTAGAGAAGAAGCACAAGTTTTACAGGATCACAGCTTTTTTCTCAAGGCACAGAATTGAGCAAGGAAGCCGTGATTGGGAAGGTCTCAGAAAGAGGATTCCAGATGTAATGGTTACATTAAAATAAAAAAAGTTCTAGAGATATCTTCAGATAGAAGAAAGAAGGAAGAAGGACATGGAGAATTCTTTATTCTACATCTGAGATTTTTCAGAAGTCATTGAATCAGATGTTGGGTTCAATAAGAAGCATGGAAACTCCAAATGTAATTCTTGTTTGGGGAAGAAATTCTAGGTGACAATATTTGCACATCAAATGTGAATGCTAGGTGGAGAAAGTCATCTATGATACATGATAATGCATGAACCATAAGTTCATATGGAGATGCAAAGCATGAGAATAAGGAAGGTTTTATGCAATATGAAAGATTTTGGAGATAAGATGTGACATCTCAAAGGATCAGTCCTACAGATTGGAGGTAGCACCTCCATTATTACTATCAGAATACACAGTGGAAGCATGGCATGAAGGTCATCAAATATGGCATGAAAGAAGTTGAATAGGCATGTGAAAGGCTAAATCAAATTTCTTCATGAAATAAGTTGGTGTTAACTAACCAAGGTTACTCAGAGAAAATGACTGGAATTATAATTCGTTCATGCAGGAGCTAAATCAGAGGAATCCAAATAATAATGGAATGTTGAAAATTAATATCAACATAATATGTGATGGAAACTATGCAAAGTAGACAAGGAAAAAATCTTGGATGGAGTCAAGTCCATGAACATCCTAAGATAATGGAAGAAGAAATCATGAGATAGATATACAACTAATAGGAATGCATGTCAACACTCCAGGGAGGAAATCTAGAATAGTAGAGGATTGTTGATGCACTCCAAAGGTGTGAAGGTATTTCCACAAGAGCATGGAGATATCAAGTCAAGAATAATTTAAAAGTGAAATGACTTCTAAAGAGAAATCAATAAGGAACCAGGAAGAAGAAAATGGTTCTATGCATGGTTTTGAATGCAGAGGAGATGGTGCATGACAAGAATCCATCTTAGGTGACATAGAGACATGAGTGACAACCCAAGAGGTTGGAGGTATCACTTGAATCTATGATGGTAAGGTAAAAGGACTTTTAGTTAATTCTATGCAGCTAATAGGAATGCATGTCAACACTCCAGGGAGGAAAGCTAGAATAATAGAGGATTGTTGTTGCACTCCAAAGGTTCAAAGGTATTTCCACAAGAGCATGGATATATCAAGTCAAGAATAATTTAAAAGTGAAATGACTTCTAAAGAGAAATCAATAAGGAACCAGGAAGAAGAAAATGGTTCTATGCATGGTTTTGAATGCAGAGGAGATGGTGTCTGACAAGAATCCATCTTAAGTGACATAGAGTCATGAGGGACAACCCAAGAGGTTGGAGGTATCACTTGAATCTATGATGGTAAGGTAAAAGAAGGACTTTCAGTTAATTCTATACAACTAGCAAAAGAGAAGAGGAAAGTACAAGAAAACCTCAAGTACTAAAGTATTCCGTCGAGAAAGGGTTGAAGAAGTTCAGTCTTAAAAAGTAAATAGAGGTTGAAGAATCCAAAGTCTATAAAACAAATTGGTTTGGAATTTAATTCATCCAAGTATGAGTTGGGATAGTTGGATCCAGGAAATTAATGAAAGATGAAGGTTAATATCAACTTAGTTTGGGAATATAAATGCAAAGGTTACCAAGAATGATTTGGCTAGAAAGTGCTCAGGGAAGGAATAATCATGCACAGTGATCACGGTGGAAGCACAAGAAGATTCAAGAATCCAGGAAGAATTGAAGACTTCTGGGATTAGCAAGGAAAAGTTGCACATGGGAAAGAAGTTGTTGAAATTGTGGTAGCAACAGTTGAATTGGGGTTGGTTGAACAACTATAAGAAGAAAAATAAATTCTTTCATGTTGCAAGTGTTGTTGATGATGTTGCTACATAAGGAGGGAAGAAACATAAAGTTGAAGTGTTGGTTATAAGTTTGATAAAAGAAGCATGAAAGATTCTATTGCCATCAAACATTCAAGTAGTATAAAATTTATTAATGGAAGTCATGCAGGTATGAGTTTACTACTCTTATTACATAATTGTTGAAGGGAATTTAGGTAAAAAAAAATTCAACCAGAGTTATTTTATAAAATCACATGATTATATTATTGAATGCATACCACTGGATGTGGTAAAGGCTAGAGGCTTGTATTAATTCAAAGCTTCTTAGCTTTGAATGCACACACTAACATAGGAGAATGTCATGTTAATTTGGTTGTGGGGTAATAACCAAAGAATTAAAAGATAAGAACTTATTATAGGAATGAATGCCAATAAGCTAGTCATGTATGAGACTAGGACATGGTTGGATATGGAAAGATTATGAGCCACACAGGTGCTAAAAGATTCCTACCTTTAAATAAAACTTGGGCTGTAACCTTTTTGCTAACACTAATGAACACCACAAAATTATATTCTTAGTGTAGTGTTCAGGTCGAAAAGGAAGGCATCAAATTAATTGGGAAGACAATAGGAAGTGTGTGGAGAATGTGTCGACACATTGGCTAGAATTCCAACTTATGGATGGTGAGATACATGACTGAGATAAAGAGCATTATGTAATTCAATACAAGGTGCACTGAATAGGTATGCATTGGGAATTGCACTCATGCATAGTAAGTGATAGAAATGTCTACTAAATGAAATTGTTGAATGTGTTTTGTATGTACATGCATATATATTATTGCATCAAAAATAATAGTTACTAACAGCTGAAATGTTGTTAACTCATGAAGTTGAGGACATTTCAAGAATTTCTAGACATTGCAACATGAAAGTTTCAAGTCAAGTAGTCACATGAATACTGATTACAAAAAATTTCATGTTCAGAAAAATGAGTAGTGAACTTATAGATATTAATTAAGAACATTTATATGCATAGAATGATGAGTCATTCTATTTTATTAAATTTTTTGGTAATTATGATTGAATTTCTAGGTGTAGATAATTCTAAGTTCACTACATATGGTTTTGTACATATTGCAATTGAATTATGATGTACAGTAAATACTGACAATTTATTGGCAGTATGCAAGATGAAGCCTTGCAGGAAAATGGTATGTAGTTTGGTGCTTGTGGAAAACCACAAGGTTACAATCCTAATATGGAAACAACCAAGAAGAATTATGAAATAGAATTTCATGTTTTGGGGAAAAGTTGAATTCCCCTTTTGAACTAAGTTTGAGTTCCTAAATGAATTCTTTTATGTTCTCTCATGATAACTGCATGTGTTTGATGTAGATGAGACAATATTGGGTAAAGTGAGAATGATGGAAGAAGAACTACTGATAGAGACATTGAATCCTTTTAATGGAGAACCTTGGTTAGAGGCTCTAGTAGTGGGTTGGCGCTCTCCTTGTGTGGGAAATCCTTGGCACAATGGATTGTTGATGGACTATGTAGCAGTGAAAAGATACCTGGGCCTGGAAGGGTGAGTTCAAAAAGGAAGAGGAAAATCATAAATTCTTATGGAATGGTAGTTTCCATAAGGAGGGTGTGTCAAATGGTACAGTGAGATGGATTCTTCTTGAAACAACTCTACAGAGTAGAGAAAATGAATTCTAGCTATAGTGTGAACACTAGAATTGGTACTTGAAAGTAGAGAACTAGGTGGATAATAGGATTCCAATAGCTAAAGCTTGGAGCTTTTTGAAGAGTTCTTGAATTATATATGTATAAACAAGTTGCATTGAGGACAATGCAAAAATAAGGGGAGGGGATTGTAATATCCCCTGATAGAGCCCTAATTGTAATTATGAATTGTAAACATGTTTGTTAGGCTGGTGATTCAAGTTATAATAAGCTAGGAGGCTTATGTGATGACTAGGCCAGAGAGCCTAGGATGCTAAGGATATAAGCCTGATTTTTGTATATGTAATTATGCAGATCGTTAATAAAAATTATACATCGCTGTGTGTAGACTGACCATGACAAAAGAGAATGGGGGACTAAACTCCACTAGGATGGGTAAGGGAGAGGGGGATGAGAGGTTTGGAAATAAGGGATAAGCCTAAGGGCTTAAGTCCAAGATAATAATAATTTATCATTATTCCAAAATCTGATTAGAGGGATATATTTTTATCCTAAGTTCTTTTGGGAGGACGGGTGACTTCCAAAGGGAAAGGAATGTGTTGCATGAGCAACAGGTGTCGAATCAGGCACATGCAATATTAAGGGAGGTTCATGCATAGACAGTTTTGGCTCTCACGCTCTCACCATCTTCGTTATGCTATACCATTCTACTCCATCTCTCCTCATGAGTTCACTCATGCACTGAGAAAGCACACAACCATCCAATTCTGCCATTGCTGAACCTGTGGCCATCATGCACCTCTGTAATTTACTAATCCATCTCTTTCCTTACCCAAATTTTCTATTTTGGTTTGAGGAGGTGGGTTTTCAAGCCCGTGGTTGAAGAGGCAGGTTCTCAGGCTTGTGAGAAACTCTCTCTCTAGGTGAGAGAGGTTGTTGTGGATTGAAGAAGCAGGTTGTCAAGCCTGTGGGAAACTCTCTCCAGGTGAGAGAGTGTACTGAGGAAGTTATTTATCCTGTAGGGAGTCTCATAGCTACTACAGAGCTCTGAGACTTTTGGTCCAACTTGTTGCTGAAGCCCAAGAAGGGAGGTGGAGCAGCCGATGGACTTTGTGACAGTGAAGGTGTATACTCCTGGGGTGGGATAGGCATGTGGGGAATGAGAGTCTGTAAGAAGTGGGCGTAAGTGGATCCTTGGAGATAATACTTCCTCTTAAACTGTGTGACTTTCCTATTGACCTTTCCTAGCCTAGGAATCCCTTGCCAGGTTGATTTTAGTCCCATCTTGGGGGTGACCCACTGCTGAGCGTGAAGAGCAGCATGGTCTATGGCTGGGATGTTTGTGTAAGGTCTGCACGTAGTTGGTGGTATCCTATTAAAATATAAGTACCACTTTTATGTTCATTGACATGCTGTGTATATGTACATGTGTTATAATTGATGAGTAATGCCTATATATGTAGTTATTTTGTGGGTTCTGCCTGTGATTACTGTATGTTTATTTTTACTGCAATTTCCACATTAGTCCATGTAGTAGTAGAATATGTTGTATGTTTATGTTTATATATATGCACATGATAATTGTCATTTCTATGAGGTAGCATGTCCTGGCCTAGGTGGTCTGGATGTGTTTGGTGTTTCTACAATAATCTTTGTGTGGCATAGCCCAACAGGTTATGGCTAGGTGTGCTACAAATTGGTATCAAAATGGTATCAGAGCTAAGAGAGACATCCTATAGTGACGTTCCCCGGCTTGTTGGTGGCTGGGGACATTACACTTTTTCTCCGCTGCAACCCTCTAGTGTCTTTGTACCCTTGGTTGGGGTTACACCATACACCTAGTGGGATTTTAGCCCCATGGAGGTCCGAATTGATAATCTCTCCATACATACCTCTCTGTTAGGAATGGTCCTGCAAAAACAAAAAGTACACCCTCTATGGGCTCATAAGTCACAATGATCATAGCGGTGTCAATCACGTCTAATAATCAAATTACCCAAACATGTGCATCAAACACCCCTTTAGCCAAAAAAATGCTTAAATATGTTATACAGTTTAACAACCTAGGATTGGAGAGGGTCTCAGGACATCCTATTGGGCTAATCCTCCTCAATTTTGGGGTGTTTCCCAGGTGAATACCAATCTAGGTCATGTATATGTATGAGATGGTGTAGGGAATGTTTGGGCAAGGGGTACAGTGATAACAAGGAAATGTAGGTATTACATATGGGTTCCTCTATAGAGGGTGAGTTGCACCTTGTCATGGATGTGATTATTTCCCAACCCATTCAATGCCTTTTACTCTTTTTCTTATTTCTTTTTATTTTCAAGAGAATATCTGGAGGAAACTATCCTAGCGTGGTGACCAGTGGTGACAACGTTACCCACAAGCATTTCACAGAAATGAGAAGGATGGATTGTGATGAGACCCCCTTTCTCTTCGCTATGCCACCAAGAGCCACTACCCTAGTTTGGTGACCATATGGATGGAAGTGTCATACCATGAAATTCCCATGGACCTAATAGGCCGACTCATGATGAGACCTCTTATACACCAACTAGATATTGAGTTTTTATTTTATTTTACGGGTCCCCTTTTCTTTCTAAGAAGCCATTTATTACTTTCTAGGGAATCCCTAGGCGAAGAATATGAAGGTTTCATTTTGGATTTTAACTTTTTCCAGCTACTTTTACCCTCTAGTCCTTTATCCCCTTCTTCCCACAAGGCAAAGTACAACATTTACTAGTTTGGCAAACCCAATGCCTAAACCAATGTAGTGGAAAGATGAGAGTGACGATGATGAAAATTTTTAAGTATGGAAGGAATGAACGATGACCTTGCATAGACCCACCCAGTGGCAACTCATCCCTAAGGTAACCAACTTACTAGGGAACTCTGTCACCCCCCAAAGTATGGACAAGTTAAAGAGCATAATTTCCAAGAAAACATCATGAAACAAAAGAGAATTCAGTGCACATATTCAAATGCTTTGAAAATCAGAGTAACACATATCATGATACCTAGACTCATCACCTCATGGACCAATACCCACTGCTACTTTAGAATCAGGTCGATGGGATGGATGTTGTTGCTGGTGATAGATAGGACGCACCGAAGAAAAGATGGCTCCTCCAGGGCCAAGCTCAAGTCATATGGCTCTTGGTACTCCATGTCTAGGACCTGTGGGCCTCGAGACATAATCTCCTTAGTTAAACATATGATAGGGGATAACATTTGGCTCCAACTCGGGACATGTGCTCACCATAGAGTGCATGAGAACCTCAACATCTAACATAGTTACCAACTTAACGAGAACTCTACAGAGTTCTCGTTTTTTGGGGGGTCAAGTTTTTTACCCTGTTTTTAAAAATGGTGCTACCGGTAGCACCCCCCTCCCTTTTTAGATGGTTTTTTGGTATTTTAATTTTTTCGATCCACAATGTTTCCACATTATTTTTTTAAATGCTTGTTTTTCATGTATTTTAAATTTTTTTCTAATTTTTTATTTTTATTTTTTATTCAATGATGTTGTTAGTAATTTTTCTAGGATCCTTTCAATCTTATAAATATTTTTTTCCATTTTCTTTTTTGAAATTATTTTTTTTCATGTAATTATGTCTCCTTAATTGATTTATTGTTCCATACTTTTAAAATGTAGTAAAAAACATCATTTTTATCATATTTTTATGGTTACTTCAATACATAGAAAATAATTGTAGTAAAATAACACTATTTTTGAATATTTAAAAAACAAACATAATTAAAAATTCTTTTGATAAATTAAAAACTTAAAAAACTAAGAAAAAAAACAATTAAAATTAGTAAAAAAAAAAAAAATCAAAATCGAAAGCAAAAGCAAACGCAAACGCAAAAGCAAATTTATATAAAAAAATAAAATAAAGAAAAACTTAAAAAACCAAATAGAAAAAAAAAACCAAAAAATTAAAATTGTTTATAAAGACTAAGAGAAAATGAAGAAATAACAATAATAATAATAAAAAAAACTTAAAAAATTAAATTTATGGGGAAAAACACTTAAAAAAATTAAAAAACACAAAAACCAAAATATATATATAAAAACTAAATTAAAAATCCTAAAATAATTTTTTTAATACAAAATTATAAAAACAAAACTAATAAAACTAATAAAAAATCCCAAAATTATAAAAAAAATAACAAAAAAATTACATTAAAAATCTTTAAAAACTAATTTAAATATTAAATTTTATAAAAAAAAAATTAAAAATAGTTTATATATATTATATAAAGTCTCTCTCTCTCTCTCTCTCTCTCTCTCTCTCTCTATATAT